>PISX010008920.1:0-78756 GCA_004024625.1 Mellivora capensis
ACCCACACCCGCACCTGCACCCGCACCTGCACCCACACCTGCACCCGCCCCTCCACCCGCACCTGCACCCACTCCCACTCCTGCATGTATATCCATCATCTGTCCGTCCTCTGGATACAGGGGTTTAAGGAATTAAAAGGCCGTAGAGCTGCCGAGTCCTAATCTGTAGGGCAGGCTGGAGACTCCGGCAGGAGCCGATGCTGCAGTCTCCAGGCAGCAGTCCTTCTCTGGGAAACCTCAGTTTATGCTCATAAGGCCCTCAGCTGATCGGATGAGGCCCACCCACTCATGGAGGGTGAGCAGCTGTGTGTCGTCACTAACCGCAGCTACAGAACACCTCCACAGTGACCGCCGGACCGGGAGCTGGCTGTGGGTTCCAGCGCACAGGGTGCTTGTGGTGTCTGATGATCCCCCTCCTCACCGTGGGCCGCCTCCCCACCCTAGTGGTCCACCAACCTCACTCCCCACGGCCGCCCCTGTGGGGAGGGGCAGCAGGTGCACAGGTGCCTGACATGGGGAGGGGCGGAGGGTGGACTCCGTGACGCCGTTTGAACCTTTTCCACGTGACTATTCGGCCACCGTTGACCCTGGCCCTGGGCAAGTCTGTGAGGGGCCATGTCAGCCTCAGCCCTCATTCACAGGACCTGCTGGTGACCAGCTAACCCACCATCAACACCCACATCTCCATAAAGTTCACGGACGACTCAATGTCCCTTTCTGGTGTCACTGTCCAAATATGAGATTATTTCAATCTCTGCCCAGTGATCCATTCAACAGTCACATCCCTGGAGCCCCTCCCGCCAGCCTCCTCTCCCGTCCCACTGGATCACTCCCTTCCTGCTCAGTCACGGGGCCTCGGTATCACCCAGAGCTGCTGCCCACCCATGCTCACAACCCCCCGTGCACCCATCCCTGAATGCACCTCCTGTCTTTGCCACCCACTCCTGGGACACCCGCCTGCCCCAACCCTCCCATCCTAGAGATGGGCCAACTCTCCTGGGCCCTTCACGCCCACCACCCTCACCCTGCCCATCATGCCTGCCCCTCGTGGACCTCCCTGTGGCATCTCCCCTGCTGGCACCTTCCCTCCTTCGCCCTATTTCTGGCCAGACCTCAGCCTGATTGAGCCCCGCCCTTGACCAGTGTTGCTGCACTTGCTCGGCTGCCGCAGGGATGCTGAGCTGGGCAGACCTTCTCCCTGTGGATCCAGGGCCAGCCTGCAAGGGGCCGAGGGCCACCATAACTGTCCCATGCTCACGGCCTTGTTCTCCTGGTCCTTCAAGGCTCAGACCATAGCCTCTGTGCCTGCGTGGCTCCTCCGTGACTCCTCCATGGCCTCTTCCGTGGGCTACTCTGTGGCCTCCTCAATGGCCTCATGCCCATGCACACCTCATCCACATGCTGCAAGCGCCCCGGATGCCTGCCTGTGGTGGTGGCATGTCCTGGCTCTGCCACCCAGCAGCTTCCGTCTCAGCGGGAAGGTTGGCTCTCGTCCCCCCACTTCCCCAAGTGCCCTCTCTGAGGCAGCAGCTCCCACTTGCACCTGGGCTGTGTGCTTGCTGCACCAGGAGGGCCCATGGCTCGTCCACCTCTGCCCCTGCCCGCTCTCCCCACGGTGCCTCATGACTTCATTCCTTTCTGTCCTGTGTCTGTGTCTATGCCAGAGTGCACGCTGGGCAGTCTAGAAGGACAGGGACTGTGCTCCTGGTGTCACTTTTGTTGATGTCATGCTTTCCCTGTTGCACACGAGACTGCAGGTCCCCACGTGGCTCTGTGACCTGGGCCTGCCCCTGCCAACTTGGGCTGGATTCATTCATGCTCGCCTCGGAGAGCAGGGGTCTAAACATCCCGCCCTCGTGTGGTACTTCGTGCGCCTGGAATGGTGCCAGGCACATGCTGCTGCTCCCTAGACGCTTCTGCTTCCTCCCAGCCCCACAGTGTGGAGCTCCGGAGTCCGGACCGGACGCTTGCCATGTTGCCACATAATGCTATGGGATCAAAGCGATCTCTCGCCTACAAGACTTGCCCCTTCGCTCTTCCCTCCATGCTTGACAGAAGGTCATGATCTCCCCTGTGACACCAATTTGGGGCTCAGAGTCACAGGCAGCCCATGAAGCTTCTACTTTATAATTTAGAACCCCTTCACCTAACATCTGACTTACTTTTATGGTAGAGAATATCTGAGGAGATTTTTCATTTCCTGAGTTTAGAAAGAAATCGGGGGTTAATTTTCCATGCCATCTTATTAAAATCGGAGCTGACGAGGCTTCAAAGCCATGCCAGACGCAGTGGCGTCCCGCTTCCTGCGGCTTTGCTCCCCCATGAGCCCCGAGCTCCCTGCCCCGTCGCCACGGAGCAGGACAATAGCCCTCCTTCCAGATTGTTGTATCTCTGTCCGCCACAGCTTACAGCTCACGTCAGGGACGGGAGCCCTCCCTTGGAAGCATGTCGGGAAGGACTTGAGGATGACAGTCGGCGTGGAAAACGGTCTCCGACAACACGCAGCCCTGATGGGCTTGTTCCCACCTCCTCTCCGACGGTGCTGTGAGCCAGGGGGATGCCATGTCATGGGAGACAGACTCTATCTGCCATCCACCCTGGACTCAGGCTTCCCGGCACACCCGCCTCTGTGCGCCCAAGCCCGTGGTCCAGCCCCTTTGCTCTGTGGAGCTGTGGCCTCCCCTCAAAACGACGGGCTTGGCACAGAACGTGGGCCCGAGGGTCTGATAGCCCTTCTACCCCTAAACTGCTCTCTCTTTCGCCCAGTGCCGTGGCTGTGGTCAGCAGGAACTCAATAGACGTCCGGAGAGGAGATGCCCTAGGGCCCGAGGGTCCCAGGAGCACTACTCAGGCAAATCCCTAAGACCAGAAGCCCACCACACACACCACGCCGGTGTCCCAGCGACCCAGCGCCATTAAAATGCAACAGTGAGAATGAGTTAAGATAACACGGATTTACGTGCCTTCAGTTGGGACGCTTTCTGGAAATAGGTGTGCTCAGCTGTCACGCAGGGCTAACGTCTCCCACTGGTGAAAACGCTGCTCTCTGGGTTTTCATTTCTGTGCTCATAAAACTGGTAGTTTGCCCCCTGACTTGTCACTGATTTTCATCCGGTGGGAGGTCTGTGTGAGGGAGACAGGCCCCCACCACGCACCACGTGGATCTCAGTTACCCCGGCGTGCGGTCCTGGCTCCCAGCTTGAGGCTAGGACCAGAACAGATGATAGTCAAGCATCCAAGATGCCAGGAGTCACACGCCCGCTCTTAGAGACGGTGCGACCGCTCGCATCTCAGCCAGGGGACTCCCGGGGTCACCAGGAACCGCACGTGGGGCTCGTCATGACCACGAGGTGCAGCGCTCAATCCCGACACTTCGAGACCAACCAGGTCCTTCCAGATTTGGGTTCCCAAATGCCTATTCCATGTTCAGAAGATGCAGCATATCTTATTTTGTAAGAGATATTGGGTAAACAGAGCTTTCCTCTTCACTCATTGTCGGGCGTCTGAAATCCACCATTGACATTGTTCGTCATTTCGCAAAGACAGTCTCTGACTTCCTGCTTCCAGCTCTGCTCAGGCAGGCCCGCTGCTTGCAAATGAAGGTTTAGGTAAAGAAATATGAGGGCCCATCCTGGCAAGAGTCTGACACAATTATTAGTTATCGCGCGGAGACAGAAGGGGATAGGATCAGAAATGAGCTCACTTGAAGCAGTATTTTGACAACAAAGAAATGAACAGGAGAGAGAGCATTTTCTATGGGAGCTTTAAAAGATCAATTACTGCAGATTTTCAGTGGGGAAATATGTCTGCTCAGCATAACTGCGTCCATCCCCCACATTAACAAGGCATATTCTGCTGATTTTCTGGCTCTGGAGCTCACCTGCAAGTGTGCCCCAGGTGCAAGGGGCCTCTGTCGGCCCCGCAGGAGAGAGGGCGCTGGGCTCGGTCCCCTCATGCCCCTCGTGCCTAGAGCAGACCCCAGGCTTCCCAGCCGGCCTGTCACCGGGTTTCTACAGCATGAAACGGTGAGGTGCCGTGGGCGTCGGTGAGAGATGAGACCAGGCGGGCGTAGGAGGACGCCGTTAGCCGTGTGGTGCCCCTCGTGGGTGCGGCTTCCCTTCCTGGTCACCAGTTATCTGTGGTTGCGGGAGAGGAGCAGGGAATGTGCAAATTAGGACAGAGCCGCTCACCAGCCCAGCCTTGCACACTCACGCCCGCGTGGCCTCAGCCAGGGTGTGCACCCGCCCCGCCACGGCCAAGAGCACCTGCCCACACGCGGAGTCAAGCCTCCGGTGGACCCCGCGGGGGTCACTTGGGGGCTCCGCGTTGGAGGGCTCCCTTGCTTTCCCTGCTCCTGGTCACGGACTAATGACGCGGTGACTCGTTATAGAGACGCTCAAGTCAGTTCTCCATGGAACATCCCCAGCAAATAAAAAGACAGATGCCACCCGCGTCACCCGCGTCACCTCGATCGTCACCCGCTCCGCTTCGCACGGCCTCTGAGTTAACTCAGCTCGTGGCAGCGCATGGCGGCCGGGGTGGCGGCGGAGCTCTGAGGACCCCCCCCGCTGCCCCCCTCCGCAGCTCGCCGCGTGCCGGCCGTCCTGCTGCTGGAAGCAACGGGCTGCGGGCCCACCGCGTCCCCTTTCAAAGTCGAGAGAAGCGCTTGGTGAAGTCCCCCGAAGCAGGTAATGTCCCGTCCGTTCGTCCGTGCTGTGGCGTCAGTGCCCACTTAGGGGCCAGCAGAGCGCGGAGACCAGAGAGCCACTGCTTCCATGGAAAACTCGTTTGTGGTCACACGCGGCTCCCTTGAAGGTTTCGTGACAAGTGTCGGGCTTCGCGGTCTAGGGCAGTGCGGTGCCTTGGTGCCGCTGCTGGGGGAGCCTGGGACCCAGCAGGCCGCTCCCACCAGGGAGTCCTGGAAGTCTGTAGGGGCATGTGGGGAGGGGCCTTTGTGTGCAGGGGTTTCTATCTATACATGCACGTGCGTGCATATGAGTACACATGTGTAGGTGTGCACCTGGGTACCAATGTGTGTGTGCATCTGTGCACGGACGTGTCTGTGGGTCTGTGTGTGCACGTGTGTGTACAGGTGTGTGCATGTATCTGTCATGGGGGGAGGGGTTGCAGGGAGATCCCTCCAGAGAAAGTCACTCCAAGCTCCTTGACAACAAGGGCTGCACCCGTTCGCCGTGGGTTCACACACCGGCCCACAGCCAGCAACAGACTAAACGGGTGAGTAGACGGTTGGCGGGAGCAGAGCGAGACCCCCCTGAAGACCCTCTGAGGCCATCCACTGCTGCGTGACTCGTCCGGTGAGTGAGTCGCCTCTCCCCAGCTGGCCCGGCCGCGCTCCCAGCCCATCCGATGCCGTGGAGTGAGAACACCCCTCCCCGCCACCCAGAGCGCCCCGTCGGAGAGGCCTCCCTCCGCCCACGTCTGAACTGACTACGTTTCAAGGCAAGCAGAGGGCTGTTCCTGAGGGTCAGGCCGGCCTCCACGCTGCCAAGGGCACAGTGGCAGGCAGGACTGTTCATGAACAATGTGAGACATTAAAAGATTAAACCCAGAACAACTTCAGGAGAAGTGCCTGCTTAATTAAAATTAAATTCTAGCCATGGTATAACATGTGTGTCCCATTTAAAACAGCCCAACATAAAACATCCCTAATTCACATAAGCAATAAATTAGCAAGTCGTTATTTGCATTATACAATTTTTCTTCTCCTTGCAAAGCTTTCATTCGTTCATCTATTGGGCAAACCTCCCTGAACACACACCGAGGCCATAACAGTAAATAAGACAAGCCCATGCCCATCCTTAAGGAGCTCGCGCTGGGGAGCGGGAGGCAGACATGCAAGCAGGCGGTTGTAATAGAGCGTGACAAAGTGCCTAATGAGAGCCGTGTTCGTGCGACAGCAGGAGCCGCAAGGAGCAGGCGGGAGCTCAGCAGGGGGGTGGGCATGGGGGCGCGGACACGCGGTGGGGGGCGGGTGCTTGGTGCTCGGAAGAGGGAGATGCCTGCACCCAAGGCGGCCCTATTTGTCAGCGCAGGTGAGTCCCGCGTCGCCCACACCTCCGGACTTGGCAAGCAAACCTGTATTTCTTGCTCATGCGAGGTAGGCTGTGGTTCTGGGAACGCACTAGGGTCACCTCTCTTCGTGCGCTGACTCAGGGACCACAGATGAAGGCCAGACCCAGAGGCTGCGTCATCTGAGCTCCCGCCGTCTGCCGGAGGGTTTGGCCTTAACAGCTAAAAACTTGGCTTGGTGGTGACATAACGATTCTGACCCAACTGGTCGTGTGACCCCCTCACCCTGAGATGTCCCAGGAACGTGCTCCTTCTGCTTGTTGGGAAGGAGAGGAGGACGGGGCATTGGGGAAGAGCAGGGATGTCCCCTCCCATCGGGAGACGTGGGGGGTACAAACCATCCCGCAGAGCCTGCCCTCGTGAGAGCACGGGGTCATTGGAGGTCCCTGCATGGGGCCACGTGGCTGTCCATGAGGTTGAAGGGGACTCGGTGGTTTCTGGGAGCTCTGGCCCTCCGTGCTGCCGTGCCAAGGACCACATCCCATCCCTGGCGCAGGACGAGCACAGACAGGCCACGGTGCCCAGTGAGGCCAGGCCGGCACTGCGTTCTAGGGGCAGGAGGGGAGGGCCCACTTGCAAAAGGGAACTCTCACCAGCATTTGAGGGGAAACATGCTGGTGTTATACAGAAAATCTCTGACTCTCCGTCTCATTTGTATCTGTTAAATCGTATTTGGGCAAGATGCGATTCATGGACACTCGGTTCAACTTCAGAGAAGTTCCTGCGGATCAGAGAGGCCACACTGGAAGGAGGGTCCAGCTGCCAAGTGGCACTTACACGTTCAGGGAAGAGACTTCAGAGACTGTTGGTCTCTCACCGTCTCACCTCGAATGCCCCTGCAGATTTTTTCCCCAGCACGGCCGGAGCTCTAGATCAGGACAGCCTGCAACCACGGAGTCTGCCTGGAGGTGGTGGCACAACGGGAGCCAAGCCCTGGATCTCAGCCACGGTTATGGCCCAGTCCCTACTCCGCAGGGGAGGAAGAGCTGTCCTGCCCCTCGGGTCCTAGCATCTCAGTGGATGAAGAGGTTGTCCATCCATTGGGAGGCATGGCTACAGCCTTGGGGACCTGGAATGATGGCGGTGACATCACAGGGCAGGACCCAAGATCCACAGGCCCCTTGATGTTCCCCGGCTGGGGCGCATCAGGTCAGGAACCCTCAGCACTGCTGATTCCCAAATCACGAACTTCCTGCGGTAGTGATCCTGAGAGTTTTAGCGGCAATGTTTGCTCTCGGGTAATTGTTCGCCCAGTGAAGCCACAACGCCTCACCGGGGCTCACCGAGGGCGCATCCGTACGTGGCATCATCTTCAGCACACGGGCGGAGTCTGTGGTTCCCAATCCTGAGTGGAAGAGCGGTCAGTCCCGTACTCACTCATTCAAAATATTCTTTTTTTTCTCGCTAAAAGTTTATTTAATAGCATGTTCCGTTGTTTCACAGCATGCGGCATTGCAGGAGCAGTAAGACCTAAGAACAACACAACGTGTATAGGTTCCTGCTGTTTGCCGGGTAGTTTTCAAGGGCCTGATGTGCACATCTGTATGATGATTACAGCTGCCTTATCTGTCTGCAGGAGAAAACTGAGGCACAGAGAGTTCAACTTACCAGAGTTAATGAGTAAACGAGTAAATGGCAGTGTTGGGATTTAAACCCAGATTTCTGCCTCTAGAGCCTGTGTTTATAACCACAGAAAAGTTTTCAATGTGATTTAGCTCTGCAGCACATTTACACTTATCATACAGTCCTGTGTTTATAAAATGGTTTTACAAATTCTTTTCCTTATTCTTTTGAGTGCCAGGACTTGGGTTCCAGACGGGGAGACGTGGCAGGACGTGGCACACTCTGCGTCGCCAACATCAGCTCCGTCGGACGGTTCCCAGCCTGAGCTTCATCCCGAGCGTGACCACGGCGATGGCTTTTCTCCGTTCAGTCTGCCTCCCCTTCCACCTCACTGAGCCCCCTCCTTGACCTTCTCCTCTCTCGGGGGCCCATGATCCAGACCCTTCTCTGGCATGCCCCACATGGGACACCCCACATGGTCTCCCACAGCCTGACTTCTACCCTTCGGTCTATCTCAAATTCACCTGTTTTCGGCCACCACTTCTCTCTTGAAATATCTTCCCTGAGTGACTTCAGCCACTTGCCGCTGAGTCCCAGAAGAGCCTCCTGACCCCCAGACCCCGGCCTCCAGATCATGCCCAAAGCTCATTATCTTTTTCCCTGACCACGACCATCTGCCCCCTTCTGAATTGTTACTCGGAGGGGGATGTCCCAGCCTCTCAAAGGCCCACCGGGGACATTTGGAGCCATCTTTGACACGTGCCTGCCCCTCACCAACCCCGTGCTAGGCGCTCAACCCACCTGTCCTCCCACCCGTCTTGCTGCCCTGAGTCTGAGTGAGAGGACAGCCCCATTCTCTCCAGTTTCCCTGCTTTGGCGCTTGTACCTTCCCTTTGCGTATGCCATGTGCACACGACTTCTGGACTGGAGTGATTTCCACCCAACAAACCTGATCTGTCCCATCACAGCTGGTCTGATGCCGGTCTAGCCCCCTGACACTGCACACGGGCCTCTTCACCGTCCCGACTCCCCCGCCAGCTGGTCCTGCCTCACAACCTGCTCTGTACCTAGCAACCCGGTGTCTCTCTCCTGCAAGCCCAGTGCCTTATCCACTACCCACTGGTCTGGCTTCTTCAAAATCTAGGTCAGATGCACCTTTCTGGTGATGTGTGCCCGAACGCCGCAAACACAGGTGGCCAATCCTCCTTGATGCTTCTCGGAAAACAAGAACGTTCCTCCGGCGTGCACGTCCCACCGTGCTTTGTCCTTTCTTATGGCCAGCTGCCCTCCTGGAGCTGGGATGTTGTTGGGACAGGGCACGGGTCTTTGATGGACTGTGCTTGGTGCCCAGCTGAACCTGGCCTGCACCGGGAACGAAGTATATAAGACGTGGGGCATCAAGGGCACCTGGGAGGGGAAAACATGCCCACGCTTCTCTTTCCTGCCGAAACTCGCCGCGTTCTGTGTCCATCTGCTGTTCACACCCCCTGCCCCATAGCCACGCGCGTCGTTGAAAGCCGTGTTTGTTCTTGCCCAGGTGTTGCATTATGAGCACATCTTTGGGTCTCAGCCGAGTGAGACGAGGCTTTGGTTCTAGCGCACAAGGAGACCCTGCTTGCTGTCACGGCTCTGCCTCGACCTGGGGGTGAGACCTGCGCCAGGTTTCTTAGCCGCTAAGACCCCAGACTCCTCGTCTGTTGCAAGGATGCACGCGTCCTAGCACGGCGCTGGGACACAAGAGTGTTCAGAGCCCAGCGCACCAGCACTGGCCTCTGCTGGGGTCAGTGTTTTTATTAACCCACTGGGCCCCCATAAGGTTCCAAGGGCCGTGCCTTCTTCGGGAACAGGGAGGCAAAGCAGACATGGGCCTGCTCGCGAAGTTTCCCCACAGGGTCACGTTCGAACAGGCAGTGCTGTCTTATCCAGCTTTCCTAGACCCCGAGTCTGGACCAGGACCTTCCAGTGCCCGGTGTGGCCGTCACTGATCCGTCGTCCTGGTGGGTGAGGCGAGGTCCTCCCGCAGCTCAGGACTGCAGGAGGTCCACGACCCCACCCCGTCAGCTCCCCGGGCAGCTCCGGAAGCTCCCCACCCCTGCCCCTGCCCCAGGAAGATGGGCCCCCGTGGTGACTGCACCAGCACCACGCAGCCGGCGGGCTTCCTGGGACCCCTCCTTCTGCGCTTTGCCGAAGTGGGAGGAGAAATATTTGCTTTAGGAAATTCGAATGAATTTTTAAGCTGTGCTACTTGGCAGCACCACATTCTCAAGCTGTTCTCTGTTTTCTTGGCTGCTTTTCTGACATGGAAATTAAATGATCATGTCTGTCCCCGCCAGTTTTTTCTTGTGGTTCACAAAGCGAGTGTTGTATGAGAGTGAGTTTTACACAGGAGTTTAAAAATCACTTAAACATTCTACTCCTTCACCATCAGAAATATAATTTTCCCAAAGTAAGCCGCCTCACTTCGCAAAGAGCCTTCCTTCTCCCCCTGAGCAATCAGCTCGGTGCTGCCGTGGGTCCGTCAGAACAGGGTGTGAGGGCCGTGGGGCAGGGCGCCGCGGGGCGGGTGCGTGGAAGGCGTGGGGCGTGACGAGCACCCTCACTCGCGTCTAGGACGGGTGGTCTGCAACCCGTTGTGAGCCACGAAACGGGAAGGCTGCTTGGTGTGAGGCCACCGAGCTCCCGGCCTGTCTGAAAAGAGCAAATCATCTCAAAAGAGCAAATGATTCAGCGAAGGAAGCAGGTCTTCTGCTTTGCCGGATGACTGTGATGTTTGAAAAGCAAAAACCAAAAGTCTTAAAAAAAGGGGGGGGGCATGATACAGAAACAGGCAGGTGGAGTTTGACATTGGGTTTAGCTTTTCTGGTGTCCAAATCCACGGCTCCACTTGACAGCGCGGCTCCTGGCCCTGTGCCCCAAGTTCTCCTCTGGAAACCTGGCCGCAGGGGCCAGTCGCACGCTGTGGGCTTCCAGGGACAAGCCAGGGGCTCCCTCTCGTCTCTTCTCCAGCTAGACGTGCGATCACTGTGAATGAAGTCTGGACATGAGGAAGAACACGGGGTCCGAATGCACCCCCGTCTCCTCCTCACTGTGCACCTCTGTGGGACCGACCCAGCCCACGCACCCTCCACTCCCGCCGAAGCTCTCCCCCTGCAAGAACTGTGGGGCTGGCCCGATCCCAGCACAGCACTCGGGCTTCCAGGCTTGCCTGTGCCCTGCCCGCCGAGAGGTCGACGCGTCTGTACCGAACGGCGTTCGGCGTCGCTCATTTTGCATCACCGCGCGCTTCTGCAGGAAAAGGTGAATGACTTCTGTTTTCTTCACGGGCTGTCTACTTTTGAATTATTTCTCTGACAGATAACTCATCGCTTCCTAAAGCACAGATTAAGTTTTGAGGGCACATTCTGCAAAATAACATAAGACACGGCAGAGCTGGGGTCGAGCAAAGCTCGCGGCGTTGCTGTCCGGACGCTGGTGCCTCCGGGCTGCCGGGCAGACACCTCGACCCACGGGGGCCCCCCACTCCCACCCACAGTGTCCCTGTACCACTGCCAAGCGTGGGCTCTTTAGATGGACACCGGCCGCGTACGGGCTCCGTCCGTCCAGCGCATGAAGGGAAGCTGCTGATTGTGGGTCATGATGTTGCGTCCATTCTCTCTGCTGAATTTGTTTATTTTAAACGAATTGGTAAAACAGTCCATAAACACTTCGTGCGCTAGTGAAAGACCCATGGTGGGCTCCGCCGGCAGCAGCTGTGCCCTCTGACATGGGCCGGTCGGAGTTCTGGGGATCGGTCGTGCCATGTTCTGCACATACAAGTGTCCTACAAGACACCGGCGATCAAGGCCAAGGTCAAGCCTCCAACAGGACAGAGGGGCACGTGCCCAAGTGACCTGCCACACAGGAGAGTCCACCGCCCCCCCCGTTCAATGCCCGGCCTCACCACAGCCCACGCGGGTACATACGTTCTCGGGCCCACCTGTATTGCATGAGTTCCAGTAAAATATTTTGTCTGTTATTCTGTTGGGACATTCGTATTTTTCTGTAGTTTTGACACTCGCCATAAACTGCCACGTAGGGTTCATTTGCTTTCCTGCCAGTATCCGAGGGTTCCAGCGGCTCTCGATTTCCTCCAAGAGGCCGTATTACCTACTGTTGTCATGTTAACATTTGCTGGCCCCTGTGGTGGTACAACACGGCACTTTACATCAAGTTTATTGAAGAACAATTTACATACCATAAAACGCACTTATTTTAAGCGAGTGGTTGGATGAGTTTTGACAAATATATACATTTTCATCATCTAAAATAGGCCCTAATGTCCCTCCTGGCCAGGCCTCCCGCCCCAGCGCTCAGGCAGCCGCTGACCCGTCTGTTTCTGCGGGTGGGCTTCAGTCTTCGAGAGCCGCAAACACACGGAGGCGGAAGCGTGCGGTGCCGTCTGGTTTGTGCCTGAGCACATTTGAGGCCCATCCCTTGGCTGTGTCAGTGCAAATTTTATTCATTTTTATTGTGAATGCTTTTCAAAAACTGGTTTATGCATTTCCCCGTTGAGACACGTCATGATCGCGGGCGAAGCGGGTCCGGACAGCCCGGCACACGTCTTGAATCCACGTTGCGTTGTTCTTTTTCTCAGGTGAGAGCCGAGGAGGGGACCCGGGGTCAGGTGGCAGGTGCAGGCCTACCTCCGTGAGAAGCTGCCTGCGGGGGCCAAGCCCGCGTCCTCACCTCGCGGTGCCGTCACGGAAAGAGCCCCCCAGGCTTCGGCGGAGACGGCAGCGGCAGCTCACCGTGCCGCGGCGCTTCGTGGATGTGGTTTTACAGCCGCGCCAGGCGCGCTTCCACGTTGGCCGGAAAGTGCTGGTTGTGGCTTTACCTCATCTCCCTGAGGACTCGTGATGTGGACCCTAGAACACATTGATCAGTCACCGAATATCTTCTTTGTGAGAAGCATCTGTTTTCTGCCTGCGCTTCATTAGGTTGCCAGGGACAGGACGTTTGATCTCCCCATCCCCAAATTTCCATGATGAGCCCGAAATCCCCAGTGACGGTGTTTGGAGGTGAAGCCTTTGGGAGGTGAGTAGGTGGTGAGGGGGAGACCCCAAAGGTGGGACTAGTGTCCTCGTAAGGGGACGGGGAGCACAGAGGTCTCTGTCCGCCGCGTGAGCACGGGTGGAGGAGGCGGCGGTCGGTGAGCCTGGCGGGGCGGCGTCCCCGAGAGCCAGACCCCACGTGCCCCGACCTCTGCCTTGCAGCCCCACAGCCGTGAGACGCAAGTGTTGTGTGAGCCCGTCCCCGGAGTGCTGCTGGAGCCTCACAGGCTGGCCCAGGCACCGGTCGCCCCCCTCGGTTGTGTTCTGCTGCAGAACTGCGTTTCACGAGCGGGTGCAAGTGCGTCACGGACACGCACGGGGACTATTTCCTCCCCAGCCCGCGGCTCACTTCTTCATGTTCTAATGATACTGGACAAGAACAGAAGACTTTTTTTGATGAAGTCCAACTTGCCGATTCTTTTCATTTATGATTAAGAGTGATTCAGAAATCTTTGCCTAATGCAAGGTTTTCTCCTCCGTTTTCTTCCAGAAATATATTTCTAAGCCTTTACATTTTCATCTATTTCTGTTTTGAGCTAAATTTTGTGTACGCAATGAGGTAAGAGTCAGCGACGTCTCTGCCGGTTCCCTCCTTGGTTTGTCTTCATCCGACTTCAGGGCAAGCCTGGGGTAGCTTCTTCCGAGGTATGGTCCCTCCCAGGGTCCGGGGAGTCTGGTGGGCATTCCCTGTGGTCTTGGGTCTGGCTGGTGGGAGCGTGGACACCTCCGTGGTCTCGCGACGTGCCCCCCGTACTCACAGGCCCACGGTGCCTTCCTGGGCCCTTCCGTCGGACACCCCCTCCACGAGGACTCGGCCCGGCCTCCCCGCTTGCCCTGTTTCGGAAAGTTTTTGTTCTTTCTCATTGACGTCTGCTTTGTTCCTTTTATCCACTTTCTCCTTCTGGGGCCCCAGCCGCAGGTGGTTCAGAACTTGCCGGCATGCCTACCGTTTCTCCGGAGCTCCGCTGTTTCATGTCCCCTCTCTCAGGGTGCCTGGGTTTGGGTCTGCTCGGGTCCCCACACGGTGCCCTCGCAGGCTCTGCAGCTTCTGGGGACCTGCAGCCTGGGGCTTGCGGTCGGTCAGCAGCTTCTCCATCCCAGGACCTCCACTGGGTTCATCTGGATGAAATCCATTCCCTGGTAGCGGTCCCCTTCCTTTCCCGAATTCAGCACTTCATGGCGGCCTTCTCTGACATGGTAACACGGTCACCGAGGGGTCCTTGTGGGCCAGCCCCAGGCGCAGCAGGGGCACGGATCTGCTCCGTGGCCCACTTTCCCTTGTGGATTCGCACCCTGTGGCACAGCTTCTGGAAACATTGTCTGCAGCACGTCCCAGCATCTGATGGTGTCACCCCTGCCCCAGCTTTCAGAGAGGGTCCTCTCCCCCTTCAGAGCCCGTCCAGGGTGTCGGGTCGCCTCATTCCGACCTGCAGATCCGCCCACCTGTACTGGGTCTCCCACGGCCCGGCCCGCGCCCTCCAGGCTTCCTCTGGGTCCCTGGGAGTGTCTCCAATGAGCCCCTCCGCCGGGTCAGCCTTTCTAACCTTCGGCCCAGGACAGCGACGGACGCTCCCATGAGGTTCAGAGGCCTTCTGCGAGGTTTCCAGCTCAGGCCCGTCCTAGAATCTCCCGGCTTTCGAGAGGGAAACCCAGCCCTGCCCGGGCTTCTCGGCCCTCACTCAGCACCTGCAGGCCCCCATGGTGCACAGTGCCCCCCCCTCCGGCCCACATCCCCGGGCTGGCCAGCACCCCAGAAGAGAGCGGCTGCCCAAGCCCGCTCCCCAGCATGTGCCCCTCACCCGCTGTCCTGCCCCAGGTGGCGTCCTCACTGGCTTTTCCACGTGCGCCCCATGGCAACCACGGTGTCCCCCCAGTCCCCCCGCCGGGACACCTCGGTTTGCTTTATGGCGGGTGAGGCTCCACCTCCGGGAGGCTCCTGTGTCCCCAGCGGCCGCACAGCCTTCACCTCCTCCCAGTGCCTCCTCGTTTCACTCTCCACGCATAGCCGCGTGACCCGCGGGTCCCGCCGACCTTCTGCTGCTTTGTCCCCCGAGGGAGGTCGCGAGGGACCCCGCGGCTCGCCCAGCCTGCTAAGCCTCCGCGTCCTGCTGGGGGTGTCTGCGTCGGCGCCCGTCGGGTGGTGGTTGTGGTGCCTTGTCCCGCACAACTTGTAGCTTTTGCCGCCGTGAGACGAGACGGCGCTTCCGGACGTGCTGAAGGCCGAGCTCTCTCGTCCCGGCTTCCCACACGTCCTGGAATCAGTAGTCGTGTTTCTCGGAAAAGGAGTTGTGAGACTGGTGGAAAGTGCATCGTGCAGTGACTACAGGAGAGCGGGCAGCTTTACGACACTGTGCCTCAAGTGGTCACTGTTAAAAATTAAAAAAATTGTACTCCGAGATGCCACCGGTAAGCTGAGCGCACGCCCGGGTCCGGTTCTCGCCGGATCGGAGCGTTTCGCCCGCGCTGCTCAGGGAACGTCCGCGTCCTGCCGCTCCTCCCTGAATTGGCATCTCAGTCTGTGAGAAGCAGGCGCCCTGTGGAGTCACGGGGGGTCGCCGAGTCCCCTACCCCAACCCTCTCATTTTGGGACAAAGTGTGCTGCCAGCCTCTGCCGGGCCTCACAGCCCGGCCCCTCACCGGACAGCCTCTGGGCGCCAGTGCTGCATCTCCTCTGGGGCCCCCAGGCCCTGTGCAGACACAGCAGCCCCCTCTCGCCCTGTTCCTCCTCCCTGGTGAGCGCCGTGGCCAAGAGCACCCCATGGTCAGCCTCCGGTCTCAGGGAGACGCTTCCCAGGAAGGAAGAAGGCTCTGACACGAGATTTGGGGGCCAGAGTCTGGGGTCCAAGCCTTGCTCTGCCCGAAGGCTCTGTACCACCCACGTCCTCCACCCAGGGCCCCCCCTTCAGCCCCCAGCTCCAGAGTGGCCTCCGTGAGCTGACACCTGAGTCCCCTCCCTGAGTTCTGATCCACCTGTGCCAAGCGTCCTGGCCGATTCTGTTGTGTGGACAAGGTCCAGGCCTCTGTCCCACGGGGAATCTTCCTGCTGTGCCTTCGGCCCCGACAGCGGGGGAGGGGGCCTGAGACTCACGTGTGCCCCTATGATGACGCCTACGGGTCAGCCTTGCAGACGTGGGGATCAGGCCTCCCCAAGCAGCCCCTTCCCAGACCCCCCAGGGGCAGGTGTTCCAGGAACCAGTGTCTGGGAAATGGCAGGGGCTCGGGCGTTCTGGGTCCTGGCCTCAGGCCATCCCCTCTCACAAGGTTTAGAACCCAAATCTCTAAAGAAATGGAAAGAAATGTCACTTCTAAACTTCATTTTTCTTTGACCATTTTATTCATCTGGAGGAAACGACGCTGAGATGTTTCCTCTTATGTGCGGGACTCTCTGGGCATCAAACTTCACTCATCTCCCTGTCTGGAAGCACATCTCCCTGCACTCAGGTCGCAAGGAGGTCCCCCCCCATCTCTGGAAAGGAGACCTTCTTACTCACAGACCACTGGGCCTCGGTCTGGGGCCCCTAGTTGAATCTGGAGGGAGAAGAAATGTCTTTTCACATCCTCTGACAAGCGTCTCCCCAAAGCATAATGAGTGGAGAAACGTTTCATCACAATAAAATGTAAGAATACACTAAACCAGTTGCTAAATATGATTTTTGTAATTACTGGGATAGTCTTATTTTTATATTATTAAAGTTGGATATTTTAAATGAGATTTTCTGTTCCCTTAAGCAGCCCAAAATGCAAGGTTTTTAAAAAAATAATTGAATTCCTCTACATTTTGATTAAACCCCTCATCAAGATTACCATATATGAGTGGTGAAATGAAATTACTTTTAAAACTATAGTTAACTTCAAAATTCCTATCAATGACCTGACTTTAAATATAATTTATTTGTTTAAAAACTCAGTGGAGAGCTATTATGCTCATGATATAATTGTCCAGAAAGACCCCACCCCAGCCTCATCACACAAGAGCTATAGCTCCAACCCACTGGCCTTCCTGCCACAGGCCCTTTGCACATGCTATTCTGCCTGCATTTCTGCTCTCCCAACAACCATCCTTTCTACCATTGCCTGGTCATCCGAGGGGGACTCATCCCAGGAGCCACTTGACAGAGAAGGCTTCCTGACCCCAGCCCCCAGCCTAGATCCTTCCTGCCTCCTCCCCACAGCTCTGGGAGCCTTCCCTGCTCAGCACTTGTAACACTGAGACTCCGCAGTCAGTTGTGTGATGACTGGAATTGTGTCTGTCTGCCCACTGGACTATGGCCCCCTGAGGCCAGGACTGTCTCTTCCCTCAGGGCTTGTCCCCATGCAGTGCCTGAAGCCAGGTCTGGTGGCCATGCCGTCGGAGGAGCTGGCCCAGCAGGCAGGAGCCATGTTGGGCACCAGTCCATAGTACGATTCCACTGACTCGGAAAGGCTGAACGGGAGCTTATGTTCACGACCAGAGTCTGGAATGATGACATTTTGTCTGAGGGTCTTTTGGACCTTGGAAATCTAAGCTGGAGTGTTTATTGCCCCTGCTGCGCACGGCAGGTCCTTGTCTCCTCAGGCTCTAGAAACAGTGACGTGATTTTCTAATTAAGACAATTTTTTCTGGCGACAGAACAGCTCAAGCTCTCATTCAGTGGGAAGAGTTTCTGCACCTCTGGAATGACTGTATCTGGATGGCTCTGGAAACTTCTCTCCGCCTACAGCGGGTCCCTTCCCACTCGGGGCCACGCCTCCGCTGTCCGCAAGAGCCCCACAGCCCCCCCGCCTGCCTGGCCTCCGTGGGTGCGGCTGCCCCTCCCCCACGTCAAGCCACCGCGAGCACGCGGTCCCCGCTGAGAGTGGAAGGAGCAGCCCAGGGCCCGTGGACCCGCGGGACGTGCCGCCCGCTCCGTGGAGATCAGGGGGACGGCGCGTGCCCGAGCTCACTCACTGGCCTTCAGGGCTGGTTGATGGAGGGATGCTTAATGGGGGGGGAGCCTGACGGACAAGGCATCGATTTCTCTCTGCGGTTCTGCTGGCCTCATTGTAAAGGGGCCCGGCAGCTGCTAAGGGATCTGTTCCCCGGGGGCGGCCACATCACTTGTGACCGGGACGGGCTGAAATGAAGTCCAGTTGAGTGGTCTGTGCTGTGTGCCCCGAAACCCCCACACCTGCCTTCACCTCCTGCGGGAGCCATGAGATCGGGGCCTTCCACGTCCTCCACCAGCGAGGGTGTCCCTGGACATGGTCATCACACGACCTCTCCTCCTGGCCCAACCTGCTCTTTGGAGTCCGTGTGACCACGGTTCTGGGAGAAAAAGCTGTCGTTGGGGCCGAGCGACGCCCCGAGTCTTTGCTCCTGGCGCTGGCTGACAGAGACGTCCCAGCCGGAGGCGCCCAAGGGTTCTGACCTCCGGGCCACAGGAGTAAGAACGTGGGCACAAAGCTGTAAGTGTGCCTGCACCCCAGACACAAACACGATTATCCGATTTTCAGAAAAATCCGCAGCGTGACTGCTTAGCAGGGTTCCCTGCTCGCAGGACGGGTGCCCACGATGATGTCCTGACAGGAGATCCAGGCGTCCCCGGGCCCCAGCTCACCTCCTGGGACACAGGTGCTCCCACCAACACTCCCTGTAATTTCCTGGGTGCCTCCTGAGACCAAGCGGTGCCTCCTGCACACCGGGCTTGCTATCCCCTCCTCCAGGGGCCAGTGGACACAACCCCACACATCCTCCGGCCAGAGGGTGGTCTGTGCTCCCCACAGGGTCAACCCTGGGCCACCTGGTCCTTAGGACAGGATCCCAGGGTCCCAAGACCCCCAGCCTATGGGACACACCTTACCATGGGGAAGGACTAAGTCACTCTGTTAGTCTCTCAGCTCAAGCAGGTGTCTTCCTCTGTGGTGCTGCCAGAGTCCGGGCTCGTGAAGGCTGGTCTGTTTTGTTCCGAGGGCCTCTGGACGTGCCCGGTGTGACTCAGCTGAAATCCTAGAGGAAAACGTCCATGTACATTTTTTCGAAGGTTCCACGCAGGAAGCCACGTCCTGTTCTATTTCCTCGTGGGGCTGGTGCCCCTCCCCAGAACCGGAGGCCCAGCTGGGAGGACCGTTCTGGTCCCAGACCCAAGACTGCGGAGTGCACACCAGCTGTCCTCCACACACCGCAACGTCAGGCAGGAACGTTTGTGACTTTCCATGAGAAACAAGTTATTTGGGTTTATTGAGTTCAGAGTAGCTACTTGGAGGAGCTCGACCATTATGGTTTATGGATTTGACTCTCAGGTTGGGCAAATGACACCCACAGGCATCTCCAATGAACTTAAAACACTTTGTGAACGTCTCGAATATTTTCAAGTGCGTGTGTGTGTGTGTGTGTGTGTGTGAAATCAGAATCGATAGTCAGAGCTTACTGCTCGCGTTTGCCTCATCCACTCCATGTGATTTTGTTCTGTAGGGAAGGGAGTGAGGAGTAAAGGGGAAGACGTCGGACCCTAGAATCAAGCTCACAGAATATCCCATAGCCTGAAGCCTCGAGCGTCCCTTGCAGGAGCCATTCGACTGTAACATGACAGGGAATGACCTATGGCTACCTGGACCACGACACCGCCTCTGACCTTGACCAGCAGCCACTGGTGAGCACGTAGAGGAAAGGGGGCCTGATGTGATGGCAGGAGACGGTGCAGGGACTCCAGCTGGCTCGGAAAAGTCCCTCCAGTTGGCTAGCTCCAACTTGCTCGGAAAAGAGCCTTGGCTCTACTCCATGTTTCAAGACAACACGGAATGTTTATGTTTCACTCAAAAAATTTAAGCTATGTAACACTGAGTATAATTTTCCTTTTTTGCTGTCTTTTTCCATTATCCAGCCAGCCAGCAGCCCATCAGACAAGAGCTGTGTCCTAGCGCTTGGGGAGGTGGGTCCCAGGCTGCAGGTGTCCCGCCTCCCGGAGGAGAAGTATCCTGAGCAGTGGGCAGGTCTCCCCCTGCAGACCCAGAGGCTCTGCTCACGAGTGGCCAGCAGGGGAGAGCTGGGAGGGCAGGGAGCCCTGGGGCTGGAGCGAGAAAGGATGTGTTGGAAGTGACCGCTTCCCCGCAGACGGTGCAGAGCGTGGACGGCCGTCTGGTGGGAGAGGCTAGGAGGGGCGAGCTGAGGGCCAGACTGTGCCCCAGATGTAGGAGGGAGCTGTGTGCACTTTGTCCTCTGTTCAGAGCTCTGGGCAGCCAGGTCAGGGAGGAGGGCAAGGTCAGGGATCCAGGCATCTGAACTGCATAGTAGATGTGCTAAGACCTTCGGGAGGGTTGTTTTGTGGCTTCAAGGTAAGACATGGAAGCCGCTGACTCAGTGAGGCAGTCCCTGCTCCTGACACAGCCCAGAGGCTGCCATGGGGGGCAGATGGGGTCCCCACTGTTTCCTCTCTGTCCCAGTCAGGAGCGAGGTCATCAGGCCTGCCCTCGTGTCTGTCCAGCTCCCACCCAGCTCTGCCCACATATCCTCTTGCTCACCTACCTGCTTTACCTCTGACCTGTCCGGACCCATGTCCTGTGTAGGTCTGGGGGCCACCAGCCTGCCCATGGCCATGAACGTCCCCCATCGTTACACTGAGCAGCCCCTAGGCCCCCTGGCGTCCCCTCCACACCCTCACTTTTCCTTCCCTGGACTGGAAACCAGGCATCCAGGGACCTTCTCCCCGGGGTCCAGGCAACAGACATGCTGGTCAGTGTCACTGGGGACCCTCCAGGAGCAGGCGGCCCCCGCTCATCACCTGGACAGCTCCTGTGCACAGCTGGGCTCCCAAGTCAATCGGCACCCGCTGGGGGTCATCTCTCAGCCCACTGTCCCTGCAGGCTTGCCGGAAACCAGGCATACGGGTCCATGTCCGGCTCCCTCTTCACTTTTCCCAGCAACCATGACTGTTGGTAAAAATGCCCAAATCAAATCCCCCGTGCTACGGTATTGTTCTCTAGCACTCCTGTAACAAATTACCCCAAACTGGTAAATTCTCCACCTTACAGAGCTGCGGGTCACACGTACCAAATGGGTCTCTTGTGCTAAAACTGAGGCTCCAGGGAGATCCACGTCCTTGCCTTTTCCAGCTTCTAGAAACACCCACCTTCCTTGGCTCAGAGCCGCTGCCCCACCTCTCCAACCCTGCTTTGGACAGCAGGTGTCTCTGCCTCTGACCCATCTTCCTCTTTCAACAACCCTCATGATGACACCGAGCCCGTCTGATGGTCCAGGACCATCCCCCGATTTATTTAAGGGCGTCTCATTCGTTACCTCTCTTTGTCGCCGATCCAAATTTCTTCGCGTGTTCGAGGGTCTGGACGCCGACATGACCGGGTGTGTGTGGACGACATTCCGCCCCGCAGGGGAGCACACCCCCAGGCAGCACAAGGCAGTAACAGAATAATCCGTGTGTGACGGTGAAACACTTAATACACACTTTGCAATTTTTTGGAACAAAAGAAGCTAAATAGAAACATCTAGACAATCACTCTCACCACAGCTATAAAAAAAAGAAGCGAAGAAAACACTCCACCCACGCAGAGCAAAGTCATCTGTCGAGGTCTTCTGTGTCAACAAATAAGCTCTTTGTTGACTTAGACTGAAAGGATTTGAAACCGTCCTGGACGGTTGACAAGGGAAGACCCATGACTCTCCTGGTATTAAGCTAATCGATAAAACAAGCCTCCCCTTCCAATCGTTTTCTCACCAGTGAAACGTCATCCCCGGATCCCAGGGACGAGGGCAGGGGTGTGGTTGTGGTGGCAGCGGGGGAAGGGGTGGGATGACCCGCCACCCCGTGAGCAGGGGACTGAGGGCTTCCCGGGACACCAGCCTTTCGGTTCGCAAATCAGGAAGGTCCTGGGCACACTGGGGTCATTACTCTCCTGTCTCAGGTGTGGGACTGCCTCCACGAGGCCCAGAACCAAGGTGCAAGGATATCCTGCCGATCCTGAAGAATGGAAAGACAAATTTACCAAATGCTTGTTGCGTCAGTGGCCCCATCTTCGGGGCCACAGTAACCCGTGGGGATCTCCCATGTCACCCCACAAACGAGAAACCGGGGCTCAGAGTCACGCATCTGGTACACGGCAGAGTCTAGCACTCGGGCCGGGCACGTCTGAGCCCAAAGCCCACTCTCGAACCTCAGCATTCCGTGGGTCATTCCAAAACCCGTCAGCTACTGACTTACTCTTCTATCCACCCCCCTCCACGGTTGTGGTCATTAATTGAAATGATTGAGCATAGTGTGTGTGTGTGTGTGTGTGTGTGTACGCGCATGTGCGATGGGGTACGTGGGTGTGGCTGGGACTGAATTCTTCGTATAAACTTTGCATTATGAAGCCTCTCGGGCCTTAAACTTTAATCAAAACTTTAACCCAAACCGCATGCAACCTGCTTCCTTCCAGGAATTGTCTGTGGCCTGTGGCTGGGCCCGGAGCTGACGTCCGCGCCCGCGGCTCTGCGCCCTCGGAACGAGCCGCCTGGGCTGTGCCACGTGTGCGCGTCTCGTCTGGGTCCTCCTGGAACATCCGAGACTTTGCTACAGGTAGTGTGTGTCTAAGCCTCCAACAGGATCCTGCGGAAAAATAAGCCATTTGAGTAAAAGGTGTATTGGATTTGAGGGGAAACGGTGAGATATAAATAAACACGAAGGGAAAAGAAAGGCACATAAATTGAAAGCTTAGAATAATGTATAACGATTAAAATGTTTTGAAAAATTCATTTTATCTATTTAATAATCTCTGAGGTAAAGGGCAGAAGGATAACACTCTCCAGCTGGAATCACTGGCTAATGTTATTCATAACCAAACGTTATCGGCCTCCCTCCAGCTGCATAGTTTTGTGTTCGGTTAAATTCTGCTTCGGTGCAACTTGCCCGGCACAAAGATCCCTGGGCTTCGGCACAGACCCCACAGAAGGGGTGAGCAGAGATTCTGAACCGAGGAGCCTTCAGCCGGGGGCGCTCCTGAGGTCTTCAGCATCCCCCCAATTGTATGACCATCCGCTGGAGGTAACAAACGTACAGGGCTCGTCTGTGAAGACCTTCCGAGCCACCTCGCTCTGGCAGCTCATCTCCAGGGCCGGGCGCTCTGCAGGCGACCTGAACCCGCAGGGCACCCAGGGTCCAGCTCGCGGGACCACAGCTCACCTCCGCCCCGCCCCGGCTGGAGCTCACGCCGCTGGCCAGGAGGCTGGCTGGGCATTTCTCTTTCATTCTCTGACATTTTCAAAAGTCCAAGCGCAGACACAGACTCACGGACACACACGCTATACGCACGGGCACAAGTGTTCTCAGGAATCGAAGACCCGGCTAAACAGATGGCTTCGTGTCAAATGTGGTTTTTGACCCCTAAGTAAAAGTAAATCCTATACTTATTCTTGTCTTCTTCCTTCAAATGATAAAGAAAACAAACAGGCAGCTCTCTTTGCTATGATCATAGGAACCCTTCTTAAAATGATCCCACTTTGTGTGAGCTCTGATGTGGCCTGTGACATCCCAGGGCACGTGGCGGCCACGTGATGCCACCAGGAGGTCTACCCAGGGCCGCAGGCCTTACACAAGTGCTCCTATATGGGCTTATTTGCAAGAGCCGGGCATCAGCTTAGTCTAGAGATAAGCAGAGCCAGCTGCGTTCACGAGGGTTTGGACCACGGCGCCCACTGGGCGCTGTTTTCCACGTGGCACTTACACTATTTCGCTCACTCACTAAGGTCATGTGACAAGTCTCGAAGGGTTTTGGAAATCGTTCCAGAAGGTGTGAGGCCACATACAGTGGCAGTTTCTGGAGGCTGGGCAAGCCTCTAATGTCTCCGGCCTTGGTGTTGTCCTTCTTCTCCGTGCCCTGAGTGCTGGTGTAGGGTGTAGGGCTCGTGGTGGGGGAGGTGAACCCAGCAGGTGTAGACATCTGGTGTGCGCTTCCTGGGTTGGAGTCTAATTCTCTGTCACCAGCAGGGTCCTTTGCCTCCTTTGACACCACACAGCTCTTCTCCGACTCTCGGAGGCCCGGACCAAGACTTCTTTCAGGGCCTTTGGCTGGTCTTTGATTTTTCCACACTCGGCACACGCCCCACCACGCGTGCGTACCTTGGGCACAGGCGCACGGCAGGTGGACTCCCTGCGACCTGCCATGAGTCATTTTCCTAGGAGATGATGGGATGTGAGCGAGGACGCCACAGGGCCGGGCCACCTGCTCGCTGATCCTGGTGTGCCCGAGGTCTCCAGGTGCAGAACCAGCAACTGGGATCAATTAGAAATTGTGATTGAAGCGGAATGTAATTAATTATATAATTGGAGTGATTCAAGTTTTAATTATACTAAAATTGCATCGTACACCCAGGGCATTTGGAAGGATCCCCAATGACAGGCATCCAGGTAGGAATGCAGCCCCCGCACGCACCTGCTTCTCGTTCCTACCAAAGCTGCTTCCGCGTGCCGACTCACACTCACCAACAGCCGTGCAACCTGCCTGCGGGGCCCCTCCCTCACCCACCTCTGCAGCCCATCAGCGGTCAGTGGGTGCGACCGTCTGAGGCACAGACAGCCTGACCGCGTGGCCCTTGGTGTTGCCAGCAGGGCAGGGTCATCGAAGTGTTGCCCTTGCACTCGGGATGGAGCCTTTGGGCGACTAGGGCAGCACACCATCACGCCTCTTCAAGTTAAACCTCACCCAAACTCCCAGCTCTCAGCGTTGCACCCTACAGCCCACGGGCTGCTCTCAGGCCAGGCCATCGACCAGATGATGTTAACTCCGTGTCGTTAGTTTCTGGCACTCCGTGGAAGTCTCTGGAAAGTGGAGGCTTGTTCTGGCAGTGGTTTCTTATTCCTTGGAGTCGCCCAATAAAGTCGCATGAACTGGACCATGGCACAGCCTGGCTCTGTGCCAGCATCGCTGGGGAGCAAGTGCCACCAGGAATGAGTATCCCTGGGCTCTCCGGGGGTCTCCTTGGAGTGGCTGCCCACCGTGTGCCCTGGACACAGACCCTCCCGTGTGGAGAAAGCCCTCGCCGGCATCATCCCACCCCCACCAGATCAGCCTGATGGTCAAGCACACTTGCCAACCCAGCGCTCGTCCAAATGGCCGTGTGTCTGGCCCCTGGCCTTCCGGACTCCCAGCACAGTCCGATCAGCGTTAGCGGAGGGGAGGGTAGAAAGGCTCCAGGTTCTGAGCGGGCTCTGGCACAGCAATGCCTCATGGGTCCGGGCGCCTGGCCCTGGGTCGTGTCTTGCCTGGGAAATGAGCTCAGATGGGCAGGGCGTCTCCCCGTCAGCACACAGGACACACTCACTCCCCACCCTGACTGACCCCCTCATCCCATCATCCACCCCCTGCATCTGGAGCCTTGAGGGGTTCCCTCACGAGTCAGCCCCGACCTCTGACCACATGCCTGACCTTGGCTCTGTGGGCCTTGCCCCCCAGAATGTGTGCCCCGTGACAAATATTTGTGAACTGCGTTGTCTGGTTCTCAGGAGCCTGCTCTCTGGGCTTTAGCTTTGAGTCAGTGACTTCATCTCCACCTCCCCAGGAGCGGCGAGGGGTGTGGCGGGCACCGTCGTGTGGGAATGGAATCACGTGACGGGCGCACAACTCCTCATAAGTTCTGGTACGCCGAACGAACATGGGGTTTCACATTCTACGTTCCGTGCTCAGTTCCCTGCCATCCCAAAGCACCTTCAAGAAATGTTGCACCAGTAGCCAACAAAGTGAAGTGTTCATTTTGCTAAAATCACAGAACTCTCAGCTAGAGAAACCCTGAGCTTATTCTAATGGCCAAGTGCCTTCTTTCAAGGACACGGGCATTAACTCCTCTTAAAGCCACAGAGAGCTGTTAGCCAGCTGAAGCCCTGGCTAGGTGTCCACGTCGGGGAACTTGGAGACTTCCCTCCAGTTCCCATTTCCAAATTCTCGACATCAGGGAGAGCTTCTTGGGTAGAAGAAGACTGTGCTCAGAAACGAAGTCAACGCAGTGCGTCATCCCTTGGCTTTGTTCTTTCCAGCAGAACGTTTAGCCACGCACTGGGGGGACTCCGGGCCTCTCCTCTCATTTGTGGTTGCTGACTCCGCTTTATGTGGAAAAGACCTGCGCAAATAGTAATTACCAACTCCGTTGACTGTGCGTCCTAATAAATTCCATGCAGCGAGAGAGAGAGGACCATCAGTTCATACTTCGAGCTGCAGCTGTGACACATCCGGCTGCCGCCACTCCACCCCGAGCTCCTGGGCTCCTCCCGTCCCTGCAGGACACCAGGTGGAGGGAGGCCATCAGTGCCTCCGAAAGGTAGTGTATGCTTCACAGTGAGCAGAAACATGGATGTTGCTGTCCAAAGGCTCGAGGCAATGGCCTTTGTGGGCATGGACTAACCCGGGCACCGGGAGATCTCTGGATTCCTGTGTAATCACTCTGGAACGTTGTTACCTATGTCTGGGAGCTCCCCTGAGAAAGCATGGCCCTGACTCGGTCCGCGGTCTTCTCGTGCTGATGTCCTAAAGCCGGGGGTCTGGGACGCTTGCGCACGTGCGGGTGTGCACACGCCGACTCGGTCAGTCTGCTCCACGGCTTGCACGGGAGTGGTTGAACTCCGCTATTCGGGTATCGGTTTGGGGACGTTGGAATCCACACCTGAGTCTGGGCCTGTCCCAACAGCCTCAGAGCCCCGGCAATGGTGAGGGCAATGGCGCACGGCCGGCTGGACTCCAGGGGCCCAGTACCCGCCTCCCTGCCTCTGCAAGGAGCCAGCTCTGAGCTGCGACGTCCTCTCCCAGAGCCTCGCCGGAGCCGCTCTGCTCTTCCCTCCGGGGAACATTCCCCTGGGTCCACCCCACGTCCTGATTCTGAACTTCACGCTGCTCCCCACGAAGAGAACCACTGTGCTCGGGACTGTCAGGGCCCGCCTGTGGGCTGGGGACGGGGCCCATGCCTGGCATGTCCCAGCATGCTTAGCTACAGCTTCCCTTTGTGCAGAATGAGAGACCAGGAGGGGGTGGAGGGCGGAGGTGGCGACACGGGCCCTGGGGAAGGACGGAGGAGACAGGAACGGCGGAGGGGCACCTGCGGTGGCTTTATTTTCTCAGCCCAAGTGTTCGCGGCTCCGAGATGGAAAGTTACCACCCGAGTGCTGCGTGGAAGCGGATTTGGCGACTGAACGATGGACGCAAGAGCTAATGCTCGGTGAGATTGTGAGACTGTCCCCTTGGTCGGCTCCCTTCTTGCTGCAAAGTGTCCATGGGAAGGGGGAGGCCCCTCTCAGGAGGTATTTCTGTAGGTTCTCCTTGGTCCCTGGGGTTTTTCTAATCCAGTTCTCCTGGCCTCCTACTCCCAACGGATCTTGTTCATGAAATACAGACACAAACGAGAAACTTCCCGGCCCAGCACACCAAGCCCATCACAGCTCCTCCCAGGGCTCTGCAGGCCTGTCCCCGCGCAGACCCGCGGCCTCTGGCCTCGACCTCCCTGGCCTCTGCCCCGGCCTCCTTGGCGGCTGTGTGGTCTCGAGACAGGCTGGGCGCACTCTGCCCTCGACCTCCGTGCTCCCTTCTCCCTGCGCTGGCGAGCTTCTCATCTCGCCCACCCCCATCTTGAAAATCTCAACTCAGTTGTTGCTTCCTTCTGGAGTCTTCCCTGGCCGCACTGTGCAGCAGCCATGAGGAAGGGTCCCCCATGAAACCCCAGAGGAACCGGGACCACCTGCCATGTCTGTGTACTTGCTTCTGTGGCCGCTGCAACAAAACCCATCCTCTGCAACTTTGAAGGTCAGAAGTCCGGTCTGTCTGCTGGGCTGGGGTCACGGATCCGGTGGCACTGGCTTATTTCTGGAGGCTTCAGGGGGAAAATCGAATTTTCCAGACTCTAGAGGCAGCTGACCCCTGGCTACTGACCCTTTACTCCCACCTTTGTGGCCAGGCACACGGAACCTCCCAGTCCCTCTCTGACCTCTTATCCTATCACCTCCCATGACTGTGAACTTCAGCCTCCCTCTTTGTGATGGCATCGGGCCGACCGGATCATCCAAGGTAATCTCCCCAGTTAAGATCCTTAACTGAATCAGACCTGCAGAGTCCTCTTTGACGCGTAAGGTGACGTGTGCATGGGTTCCAGGGAGCAGGGCGTGGGCCTCCTTGAGGGGCCATCAATCAGCTGACCACATGGTATGTTACTGCCCTGTAAGCTCCAGAGAGCAAGGACTGCGTTATTTCTCACTCACTATTGTACCCCAAAGTGTGGCGCAGGGATTGGCCTGTGGCACTGCTAAATCATACGTTGAATTACATTGAATTAGGTAAGTTAATGAATTGATGGATAGACAGATTATTGGATGGATGTGTGGATGGTCGGACTAATGTATGGATGGATGCATGGGTGGATGCATGGATGGATGGACAGTTGGAGGATGGATGGATGGATGGATGGACGGACGGATGGACAGTTGGAGGACGGATGGATGGAAGGATGGACAGATGGAGGACGGACGGATGGATGGACGGATGGACAGTTGGAGGACGGATGGATGTGTGGATGGATGGATGCGTGGATTGATGGATGGATGGATGGACAGATGGAGGATGGATGGATGGATGGATGGACAGTTGGAGGATGGATGGATGGAAGGATGGACATATGGAGGACGGACGGATGGATGGATGGACAGATAGGTGGATGGGTGGATGAACTTCTGTGATGTCCAGAGTTCGTTCCAGAGTCTCAAAATCAGTCTTAGTACAAAACAGCTCAGTAGGGCCCCTTTTGTTTTGGAGCTGGGTCAATCCAGAAAACTTGTATTTCGGGGCATTTCTAGGTGAGCCTGTGGTGCCGGCACCGTGCACTCAGCCCCTCCCCAGAGAGGTCCCCATCCTCCGTGTCCCAGTACATTTTACAGTGTAAATGCCAATCATGTTACCATTTGCTCAAGTGCCTGAGCTGGGGAAGTCCACCCTGGGGACACCTACAGTATCAAGGGACAGGAAGCCATGGCTGGACAGACAGAAAAGCATACGTCCATGACAGATGTTTCCTAAGTCTGCACCAAGCTCTGTGACAACCATTTAACCTCAAAGAGCCGAGAGGCTGTGCCTCGTGCGGGTTTAAATCTCAGGCTGGGTGACTCTAGCTCAGTCAGCGCCACCTACCATTTTGAACAGAGAGAGATGTAACATCACAAGGAAGAGGGGACAGCGTCCAGGCTGTGCGTTCCGTGAGAGGCAGTGGGTCCTCGCTCGGTGAAACGAGGTGCACACACACTGGTCTGGCTCCCACAGCGCTCCCCAGGGAACTTGCTCACGAGCCAGCGCACAGGGCTCTGAACACAGACGTTTCCAAAAAGGAAGAAAGTCATGATGTGGCTTCGTCCAGTAGTCCACTCCTACCTCTCGAACCTTCCCACTGGGCTGCTGGCAAGCTGGACACGAGGTGTGATGAGAGCCCCACGGGCCTTGTGCAGCTGAGGCCCAGGGAGGTCCCGGGTCCATCCAGGAGGAAGCCCGACACTCACGATACTCATTGACCCTCGTTCCAAGTCACCTATAAACTGAACTTAGAAGTTCCAGGCTGGCGTGTCTGAGTCCAAGGGTCTGCATCACTGTGTTGGTGTCACTCACTCGATAACGCTTGTGACCTGGAAAATAACTGACAAATGTTTACCCCCCAAATTAAAATTACACTGTGCTCATCAATTAACCTAAATTCTACCTCTCCTGACCTTTTCCTCTTTGAGTCCTCCTTCCACTCAGACGGCTGCTGTCAGGTTGCCACGTCTCTCAGGGAGGTTGCTCTCATGAGCGCATGCTGCCCTGCAGACAACATTTGGGTGGGAATCCTCCGTTCCTGCCAGTTCATAACACCTGAATCCTGCCAACAGACAAGGCTAAAATGTGAACTTTTGATACTATCAAAGAGGCTACTGAGAGTCCTACTTAAAGAGAAAGTCTCCAAAAATGAGCTTGGTCTAATTTATCAGACGCTGCTCTTCTTTGTCTTCCAAAATACTATGACAACTGGCAGCATGAAAGAGATTCTCTGCGCAGCCCAGAGAGAGGGACGAGGCCCATGTGTCACCACCCAAGCCACCAATGCGGTGAACTTGTCTTAAATTCATGTTTGCATTTAAGAAAAATCTCATTATCGTAATGCACTGTTAATTCTTCCCGGATAATCGCTTGCGGAAAGCTGACCCGTGGAGATCTTGGGGACACAATGCTGGGACATCGACTGGTTGTAGAAAGGAGGGAACCTTCTGCTGGGGACAGGGAGCCAACGGGAGGCCGGTACGAGTGCAGGCTTATTGGGGCCTGTCCGCCGGGGCCTAGCTACGTGCGACCTTGCAGGGGACATTTTGCCTGTACCAGCAGCAGGAAGGGCACTGGGGGAGCAGAAACCCCACTTTCAGAGATGCCCTGGTTAGTGAGGCCCTGTGATTGCTGGGGCTCGGGTGTCCCTGGAGCACTCTGGGCAAGGGTCCTCCCTTCCAGCAGCTCGTCCTCAGGTCCAGCTTCCATAGGAGGCGCGACCATCAAGCTCCTCACCCGCATTCTGACCACATCTTGGGAAATCTTAGCTTCCTTGGGTCACTTGGCCATGGAGACTGTTACTTTTTATGTTTGACAAATTGGTCAGGCGTGTCGTGACACTGGAGAAGACTGGCCTACCTTCTACCGCTAGTCTTGCCGTTCTGTTCTAGGCTCTGGGCTCAGCGTTCTCCCAGAACAGGGGCAAGTTCGGAGTCCAGAAGGCGGCCGGACTCTCAGAGGCGCCACCGCAGACGGTCTGGCTAGGTGGGCTCTCACTTTGCTTTACGCACGAGTAAAAGCCCTTGAAACCCGAAGGCCCCCAGAGGTGCGGCCGGAAGGAAACGTGGGACGGCGGAGCCCTCGACACCATCGTGCAGAAGGTCCCGTCCGGCCGACTGAGCGGGAGGGCATTTCTGTCAGGCTCGGGCAAGCGTCTCCCCCAGCGCGCAGCCCCTCTCTTCTCACCCCGGCCACTGCTTAATGACTTGTTTACACTGATTTTATCCCTAAAGTTCCGGTGGCCTCTGTGTTCACAAGAGTCATGAGGACAGAGTTAAAGAGCTCATTACAGCCCGAACCCTCCCCCGCGTGGCTGTGGTGTGTCCCCGGGTGACCCTTCCGGAGGGACAGTGCGTCTTGCTAGGGCCACGAACGGCAGCCACGCACAGGGGACCAAGAGCTTACTCACGAGGCACTGGTCACGCATTGACTCAGGCTACCCTTGTGAGAGCCTACGAGCCGGACACAGCTGTGACCGCTGTCCAGGGGAGCACGCCGGGGGCCCCGGGAACACACACAGACTTGGCTCTGCTGTCAGTGCTCTCAAGCACCGGGCTGTGGTGCCGTCCTGACAAAGGGCGTGCGTGGACCCAGCTACCCCCTCGCACTGTCACTCCTGGTCCCCGGAGGGGAGGCTGCCTCCTACCCCCCAGCCCCCTGCGCGCTCCCTGCATGGGGGCAGCGGCTTGGGGACGGCTGACCGGACTTCAGCAGTTTGCTCAGCGCAAACCTAAGGTCCCGACGGGTCTTGAAGCCTCACCAGAAAGAACAGAGTGTGCCCTTTGAGAGTCCAGACCCAAGAGGGCCCTGTGCCCACAAGGCCCCCAGCTGGTGCCACGGCCTCCACACCACCCTCCCCTTCTCCACCTCGGCCCCAAGCACGTGACACCGGCACAGTATTCTTTTGTTTGCTGATCTTGCCTGTCCCCAGATCAGGAGGAGCGAGAAACAGCTCCCTTCACGCCAAAATGCAAACGCTAGGTTCAGAGCGTTCTCACTCCTCTGGGGCAGACCAGCGGGACACTGTGTGTAAGGCGCCGTGTCCACAGCAAGCCGACCTCCGTACTCCTCACGGACGGGCCGCCCCGGCGTCGCACTGTCCTCTTCATTTGCACGGGGGGTGCAAGCAATCAAGACGTCATCAGACTTAATTTGCTTAATAGTTAATCTTGCCACGCAACTGGCGTGCACGTGAGATTCGACTAGAGGCCGTCGACCCGACATCCGTGTTCCCTCAGCAAAGCCCTTTGGAGACCATCCCAGTCTGGCTTCCGAACCCTGCGTGCCCAGTCTCCTCGTCCGACCTGACAGCACGAGGACGGAGGGCAGCCAAAAGAGAAGCTGATTTCGGGGTCAACGACGCTCTGGCACAGAGTCCGGTTTTCCTCTGTGCCTCACGCTGCGTTGGAAGACCACCTCCCCAGAGCTGCCTGTGGACCTGGGAACCCAGCCGATGCAGACTTGGGCCTGAAGCCTCTCTCAAGGGAGACCGGGTGTCCTGGGGAAAGGGCCCAGACCAGGCAGCAGTCCCAGGTGCTTCCAATCCCTTCAAGCTGTGACAGGCAACGAGGAAAGCAGGTGGGCGAGTAAGGAGAGAAGCAGAGTTCCCGGGGTCGCTGGGCGGCTCAGTGGGCTCCCTGCTCGGCGCAGAGCCTGCTTGTCCCTCCCCTCTGCGACTCCCCCTGCTTGTGCTCTCTCTGTCAATACATAAATAAAATATTTACAAAAAACACAATTCCAGCGAAGCACCCTCCATCCCAGCCCTGGGAGTACGCTTAGTCACGGCCCCTGGGTTCTGCCACACCGGCAGCCATCCAGACGCGGGGGATACCCTGTTCGCCAAACTCCGAGGAGACTCTTGGTATAATAGGGAAGGAGAGGTGTGTGGGCAGGGATGGGATCGTGGTTATCAGCGGGCTGCGTCTCCTCTCAGACCCTGTCCTCCTCCGAGCCCGGGTTTGGACATGCCCTGCTGGCCAGCAGTCGCCCAGCTGAGAACAAGGCCGGGTGTGTGCAAGGGGAGATGGCGGAGCAAGTCCGTCCAGGTCAGCTGCCAGGGATGGAGTGGACAGTCTGGGTGGGCAGAGCGGCGGAGCGAAGTCCATGGGAGCTGAAGCAGGTCGGGGCAGTGAGCGAATCGACTAACCAGAAGGACAAGCCTGGTGTGAAACCTGAAGCGAGGCCCAGGTTGGCGGAGGACTAGGGCGGCTCAGGTGGGGGCCCTAGCGGTGCGTCACGGAGCGAGCGCTGCTGCTCACCAGGCAAGAGAGGATCATTTTATGCGTCAACTGGACTAGGATGTGGGGTCCAGGTAGTTGGTCAGACGTCCTTCTAGGTGTTTCCGGATGCGACTGACATTTGACCTGTAGTCTAAGCAAGGCCCACTGGCCTCCCTCTCTGGGTTGGCCTCATGCAATCAGCTGACGGCCTGGACAGAACAAAACTTCGGACCGTCCTTCGAGTGAGAGAGATTCTTCCTGTGTTACTGCCTTGAAGCTGGGTTTTTTCTTTCGTTCAGGCTCTAAGGGAAACATTGGCTCTCTCTGGGTCCTGAGCCTGTGGCTTTGGGGTGGAAATGACCCCATGGGCTCTCCCGGGCCCCCAGCTTCCTGACTCACTCTGCAGGTCTTGGGACCCGCTGGCCTCCATGACTGCATGAACCAATCCCCTGTAATGAGTCTCTTTCCAGAGGTTGTGTTTCTCTGGGGAGCCCCCCAGAAGGCATTTCTATTGGACCCGCACCCATAGCACATCTGTATAGGACTGACGTGAACGGCCGTGCAGTGATGACTCATGCTCTGCTCTGTGCGGTTAGGACCTGGTCATAAATGTCTGATTTTTCCTGAAAATGGACTGAGAAAACCTGCAGAAGCCATCTTCATAGAGAGAAGCTGGTCCTAAGTGCCCTGATGTCGGACAAGGAAGGATGGGGCGGGCAGCAAGAGGCACCGAGGAGGCCCCTGGAAAGGGTCTGGCTTGGGGGGCACAGTGTGGGGTCCTGATGCTTCAGAGGGAGCCAAGGAGCCGATGACTCTGGATTCAGCTGGAATCTGTCCCTCTTGTGCACGCTGCTCCCACCACTTCCAGCTCTGCCCCGAGTCTGGCCTAGGGGAGAGCTTCAGGTCCCCTCACATCCACTGTGAGTTCGTTCAGTTACTCGCCCTGAAAATACAGATCCAGACACCGCCTGCCCCCACCCGACTTCTTCCCCTCCCACCCGTCTCCACATGCAAACACTTCAGCACTCCTGGGGCTCAGGGCAGCGTCTCCTGGTCTCTTGTAAGTCTGGGGCCGTTCAGCCCGCACAGGATTGCTGTATCTCCAGTCCCTGTCAATATTGGTCCCAGCCGCTAATGATCCCCTAAATCCAGATCCAACACTTCTGTTGAGAACGGACAGATTTGCCAGAAGATGGGCTCGTTCCTGCTCCTGCACGGTGCTCACCGAGGGGGTGGCCACTCGTCACCCAGCACACGTGGTGCAGATGGGACAGGAGCTGCTGAGCACTCATCGCCACAAACAGGAGCGTTGGCAAGCTCCGTGCTGCCACAACAGGGACTGCCTGCGGAAACACGCCATCCACTGCCGGGAGAGGCAGTTCAGCATTAATTACGTGAAAACTGGGGTTATTTGTGCCTGGGTCATGCTCAGTACATGCAGAGAGCCCGTCCTCAGCCACTTTTCTGTGTCGCTGCCGAGAAGCAACGCTTCCCCGTGCTTGTGGTCCCGGGGACGTGCCGGCAGAGCCGCTTCTTACGGGTCCAGCAGGCGCTTGGCCAGAAAGCTCCAGGCATCTTGGAGGATTGTCCCTTCCGAGCATGTTCCAGGCCCTGTTCTGAAGGGAGGGACAACAGCTCTGACGCCGCACGCACAGGGGCGACGGGTTTAGAGAAGCCCCCCAAGACTAACATGCTAGAATCACGTCCATGCCAGGCTTGGGGAGGGGCGCAGGGGCCCTCGGCTCCCCTGCGGAGGGTGCCCAGCAGCCGTGCGTCCGCTCCAGGAGCCCAGTGCGGAAAGCCGCCAAGCAGCTCGCTCTCAGCCCAGCCCCTTGGCCTCGAGCTGGCGGCCTGGGCCTTGGGGGCGACGGTGGCTCCTGGTCCCCTCCTGCCAGACCTGAGACTTGCGTCCCGCACCAGCAAAGCAGAAAAAAAGAAAATGAAGCCACGGCTCCAGCTGTGCCCCGTCCCATCGGCCACCTTGAACAGCATGTCTCTGTCTCACTGGAGGTTAGTTTTAAACCCTCGAATCAGACTAACAGGAACCCCCGACACCCGCACTCGGACCAGGCTGTCATGGGTCAGGCTGCCCTGAGACCCAGCTTCCAGAAAGCTCTCGGTTGTCTCCGCATCACCAGATCCCAACGGATGGCTCTCCTCCACAGTCTGTGGCCCACGGCCTTGAAGCCACCCCCCGAGTGTGGGCCAGGAGAGTCTCCTGTCCAGACCCCGAGGACTGTGGTGTTCGGTCCACGGATGAGAGCAAACAAGGCCCCCGTCTCCAGACAGGAAGCCACCAAGTGTCTGGAGAACAGCTTCCGAGAGCTCGAGCATGAAAAAGTGCTCATTTAAAACAAAATGTTCCTCCTGATTTTGTCTATTTTTGCCTCTCCGGCCGTTGTGGCCCCAAACTGCCCATTCCAGAGCCCTCCCGGGTCCCAGAGAGCAGGACCGGACTCCGTGACTCAGAACTCCGAACTCGGAGCCAACGCTTCCTAACGGCTTCCCCAGCTCATTAGCCGCCCTGAGCGCTCCGTGGAGGCCGCGGGGTAGCCCTCCGGGGGAGTCTGTCACATTGCCCGCCAGGGGCGTGGGAAGGCAGGCAGTCATGCTGGGCCCTTCACCCCCAACACCATCACTAGGAACGAAACAACCACAACAGTGAGGGAAAATGAGGACCCAGGGCAGCCTGCAGGAGAAGAAACCGGTGGGGAAATCTAGTCTGCTGGAGGGGGCTGGGACGCACCCGGCAGCTGACGGCGGCAGGGGACGGAGGTCCCGATCTCAAGCTGACCACGTGCGTGTGGCTGCTGGGACCCCATGGTGATCTTATACCCCTGCCCGGCCGGCTCCAGGTCCGGCTCCCCACTCGGGCCTCCAAACACTTGAGTAGAGGAGAGCCACAGGCCACGTCACCCAAGTAACACAGCCGGCCGCGTTGCGTCCACTGTGCAGAGAAGCTCCCCCGCGCCCCAAGCGTGGCGACTGGAGTCTAATGGCCCCTTGCCAGCCACCCCGCCTCGAGAGGGCCCCCCAGGCATGGAGGTGTCAACTGTCCCTCTCGTCTTGGTCACCCAGCAAAAGTTGCCTGGAGCTACCGCGTCACCCAGGAACCCCCTTCTATCTCTGTCGGCACATGCATTAGGCGCTGAAGTATACCGCTTCCTTCCCCGCCTCCAGAGGGCCTCACTGTCAATCACGGGGAGCCGCTTGGGTTCCTACGAGCCCTCTGTGGGGGGAGGTCTGTGCCCCGGCCGACGGGGTGAACTGGTCAGATGCCATCACGGGGTTGAGACTCACAGCCGCACCGGCTGGTAATTCGCCCTGAAATATGGCTCCGTTTACTGGGATACAGAAGTGGGGTGGACAAATGGAGATGGGTGGTTCAGAATCTCACATGAATGTGTGGGTTGTAAATACTAAGCAATATTGATGGCTTAGATCTAAATTCAGATTTTCTTCTTGGAAACGGCAATAAATAACATGAAAACATTTTCTACCTCAGAAGCCTTATTTGTCAGAGCATCTAAACAGTTACAAATGTCATTTCGTCAAGGAGCAGAGAAGAATTCAGTCTCCCCATGAGGGAGTCCCAGGTGAGAAGCTGGGAGCAGACAGAGACGGTGCCGGGCTGGCCAAGGGGGTCGCCCACGGACTCCGGGTGGGGTGACGCAGACCTGTGACTCGCCCCCGTCTGCTCTGTGGGACGGTCCCGCGGGGGCAGGACGGCCAGCGTCTGGGAGCTCAGTCCCTCCGGCAGGACCGCAGAAGCAGGAGCACCCAGAGATGAGCAGGGCGAGTCTCCAGCAAGAGAAGCAAGGCCTCCGTGTTGCAGCACCAAGAACCACGTGCCAGGTCCTGCCCGCCTGCCTGCGTCACCTCACGTCCCCGGCCGTCCTCGTGGACCGAGCAGCACAAGAGAGGACACAGAGGACTGGAACCCGGAAGGAACATCCTGGGGCCGTGCCCCTGTACAGTCGCTTCCTCCTGTCTAGACCCCACACTCTGTCCCCTTGCTTGGCCTGCGACCTGGCAAACCTCCAGGAGGGACGCTCCCCGCGGTGTGTGGGAGAGCGCGGTCAGTCAGCGACAAGGAAGGATGCGGGGTCTGGGGGGGACGAGGCGGGTTTGGGTGGGTGGCGCGTAGCTGGGACACTTTGGGAGAGAGTCACGGATGTGTGGGGACACAGGGCGGACAAGGGCCACCCTCGCTCTCCGCATGCGTGAATCCCCCACTCGCTACAGTTTACTGGCGACCCCCCGATCGCTATTTCTGCTGCATTTGCAGTCACTTCACGCTGCTCGGGCTGGCGAGCGAGGTCAATAGTCCGGGTCTGCCCTGTGCTGCCGGCTGAGCTCAAACACGCCACACGCCCATCCTGTCTCCGCTCTGAGACTACGAGCGAGTCTCACATCACGTCTGTCGAGAACCAGACTTTGCACATCTTTGTGCTTTTTGCTGGTGATTTTGCTGCTTCGACGGCCCCCAAGCCCAGCGCCGACATGCTGGCCGGGGTTCCTGCAGGCGAGAGCGCTGGGGTGGCGCCTTGTGGAGGCGACAGGTGTGTTCCGGAAGCCTCCTTTGGCACGAGTCGCAGGGCTAGTGGCTGTGAGCGCGACACGGGGTGTCTGTGGACAGCACTTGGGCAGCCACGTTAAGCACCAAGAAACACGCCGGGACCAGAGGCTGTGAGACCTGAGCCCTGTGTCTCCCGGGAGCGATGGCTCCACATTCGTTCACTAATTCAGTGTCTGGGATGCTGGAGAACAGAGCTGTCACAGGTCAGGGGACACAGCTGTGCCTGGAAGGGGGCCTTCGGCCCAGGGGCACACACCACAAAGCAGACCACGCAGGAATGCAGCCAATAGGCCGGGGTTTTGTGTCGTCTCCATCAGCCCCAGGACAGCCCGGAAAGTGGGTATCCCTCCTCCCACCAACCCTAAGGGCACTGAAGTCCAGAAGTCCTGTTTCTGGCCTCAGACCAGGGCCACAGGGCACCAAGCCCACAGCCCTGGGCACCCACCTCTGGCCCGGGCCTCCATGGGGCCCTAGGAGGTCAGACCCAAGCAGCATCTCTCTGGGTGCTGAGAGGAACCCAGCAAAGGGCAGGCCTGACTGCGATGACGGCTGTGCCAGGGCCCCAGGGACACAGCGTGTGGGACAACAGAAGCTGGGCAGGGCCCCCACCGGGGAAGGGGACATGGCGGACATCTTCAGGGCAGCTGGCCTGGAACGGCATCGTCCGAGGTCGACCACTGGGTCATGGCAGCGTTCTGAAAGCCAAGCTGGGGTCGGGCCTCTAGCGGCGTCCTGACGGCTCCATGCAGAGGAAGCCCCTTCCCAGAAGGCTGTGCCCTTCACCCCTTTTGGGAGGAACTTCCCACCAAATGAGCAGATGGAGGAGACCAGGGCCAGGAGCCAGGTGTTGGCTCCAGGTGCAGGGAGGAGATGCCCAGACAGACAGCCGAGGGGGCTGCGGGGAGGCAGAGCGGACGGAGCGGAGCCTGGCAGGACGAGGTCGTGTGCCTGTGGCCCACGTGTTAAGGCAGGGGCGTCGTATTTCAAGAGCAAAACGGAGAGCAGGGGTTGCGCGGGCTGAGGCTTGCAGAGCGGGTATCTGAGAGGTCCAGGACCACAGTACTGGAAGGAGGTCCCAGGGGCAGTCCCCTTCCCAGCACAGCCAGCGACAGGCCCCTGAGCCTCCACCTTCCTTCTCTGCAGCAGGGAGTGGGCGCTCTGGTAGGAGGGACGTGGGGTCCCCAGACGGTGACAAAGAGGCTCGCGGAGCTGCGGGCCTGCCCGAGACGAACGCGGTTTGTGCCAGTCCTCCGAGGGGCAGGCTCCCCCCGTCTCTGTGTTTCCTCAAGTGTGGAGCAGCTGTTCCTGAGTTCACCCCAAGCTCAGGCCGACGCTGCAGGAGGGAGACAGCGCCTCGGGGGTCTCTGTGCGCGTGACCGGGTTTCTCTCCTGGCTCCAGGCGGGGGTTCGGGCCCGATGCACTACCTCCGCACACCCATTATACTCCCCTCGCCCGAGGGGCCTCACAGCCGTGCCTGGGTGTTCACACTTTCGTCGCGTTGTAACGACTCCCCAAAACTGCGGCAATTACGAGAGCGCGGGAGACAAGTACATCGACTTGGGCAGGAGCTACCCAGCGCTCTGCAAGGCTCATCCGCGGTCACGGAGCTCTTCGAGAATGTTTAGCTCAGTGATACTCGGAGCCGCTGCCCTAATCGTCAGAGCGGCGTGGAGGCCTCGGCCGCTGACCGGCTGCTGAGGACCGGGCAGCCGACGGCAGGCACGGGGCCCCGCCTGGGGAACCCCTCTCGGAAGGCTATCAGGAACCCCGCACCCGGGCACCGCCTGCAAAGGTAAGGTACAGACACCCAGGGGCCCCAGAGACCCCAGGATGGCAGCCCAGCGTGGGCCCCAGGACTGCGGGCTCCTCGGGCCCTTCCTGTCCTGCCGGGCGCTGACCGGTTCCCAGCAAAGTGGATTCCCAGTCGGCATTGCAGGCTGAAGAGAGGCTCGGTCTGCTCCCCGCTAAGATCGTGTGCATCACAGCAGGTGTTTCAATCGGGCCCACAACGTCAGGGCGATCACAGAACAAAGACGCAGCCCGTTTTCCCAGTGTGGATCGGGTTTATCACACTTTCTGGTTACGACCGTGTCTGGAGGGAAGGCTCATGGCCAGCAGTTGGCAAGAGGCAGAAACTCAGAGACAGGAAGTGTGCTCGGAGGAACCGCCCTTGGGGACCCCGTGCTGTGGTGGGAAGGGGCCTCACATTCCCCGGTTCCAGCCCCAAACCCATGCACACGGGGTGCAGAGCCGTATGGTGGCAAGACGGCCTCTGGAGCTCGGGGGCTGTGGGCTTCTCCGTGGGGTCCCCATCCCTGCTGCATCTATCCACCGGCCGCGCAGAGGGTCAGACGAGGGTCAGAGCCTGTCGGTGACCTTCAGCACCACCGCTGGGAAGACCACAGGGAGGAAAGCCCAGCAGGGAGCGGCAGCTCCGTTCCCATCATCTCTGCCCGCTGGACCGCAAACTAAACAACGGAGACCTTCCGTGTAGATGGTGTGACGGGTTGAAGTCCTAACCCCCAGTGCCTAGGAATGTGACATTACCTGGAAATAGAGGCTTGCAGATAGAATCAGGTTCACGTGAGGTCGTGCCAGATTAGGGGGGGCCCTTGGTCCGCTGACGAGTGTCGGAGAAGATGAGGTTTGGACACAGAGATGCACACGGCACACGGCACAGCTGGAGGACGGGCTGTGGTGTCCACAAGCCAGAGGACACTGAGGACTGCTGGCAACCAGCCGTCCAGGGACGGAGGACACAGCACCTCTGGCGGGAGCCGACCCTGCCCACACCATGACCTGGAGCGTCTGGCTTCCGGACGGAGAGAGTAAGGCTCTGTTCTTGTCGGCCACCAAGTTGTGGCACTGGTCAAGGGAGGCCAGGAATCTAGTACAGCGCTGGGGCTGGGTTCTCTGGACACAGGTGACACGTCAGCCCCCACGCCTTCTCCCGGGGCGGCCGCCTCCGCTGAGCAGAGCCGAGACAGAGCCCACGGGAGACAGGCCTTGTGCATCCCAGTACACAGCTAAGTGGGCCCTGCCTTCGGGCGACGCTCGGACCGTGGAGAGAGAGTCCCTCGCGGGCAGCAGCTGTTCACCAGACGCTCTGCAGGGCAGTGTCCCCAGCCCCCGATCCCAGCCCCGTGGAACACAGGAAGAAGAAGACCAAGTTTTCACTGTATTATCCTACAATAGTCACATCGCTTCAAGGATGAACTTTCCAGAGAACCAGAATTTCTGTAAAAATGCCCGAATGTAAGGCACGTACGCTGTGGCGGGCTCTGAGGGAGGCCGAGCACGGAACGCCCGGGAAGAGCCAGAGAGAGGAAATCTAAACCGAGTTTTGTAAGAATTAACGTCTTTACAAGGAAACCTTGCACGTGTATAGCAAGAGCTCCCAGGGTCAGAGAGAAGGTGAGACGGGGGCTGACACGGGGTCTCCCGCGGCAAGGGGACTTGACAGCAGTGGACGGCGTGGTGCAGAGGCCTCCCTCCACCCAGCTCCGTGGTCCGCGTGTCCAGCTCCAGGAGCCGAGGTCAGCAGACCTGCCCGGTGAAGCAGTCCATGGGGCAGACAGTCTCCGGTGCCGGGCATGGGCACCCCTTGCCATCCGGTGAGCACGCGGGAGCCCCGTGTGTTGGTGTCCCCCACCTGTGGACGCCGTGGCCCAGGTGTCAGCGAATAGCCACTCTTCCTCCAGAATGGCCAGGGGTTTGGAAACACACCTGCCTCCCGCATTGCTGTCATCTTTTCGGTCATCACTGAGATTTCTGATGTCCTGTTTTGCATGTTTTCTGAAATCTCCGTGAGTGATGTGATTTTACAGACATATTCCATTTAAAAAATCTTGGCTTCGTAGCTGTACACATTTACTGACTTATGTATTTAATGAGAACAAAATACAAAGTGAGACTTGGGCAATTTTTACGCCATCCTAGCTCACACAGGGGAGGTGCTGGGAGATGGGCGAGCCAACACTGCTGTTGACAATGTGAACTTGATAAAAAATTAAAAGAAAAAGCAAAGCCATGGAGATGGTTCTTCCCTTCAGGCCATGGAAGCATGCATCAGCCGGACATTGTGGAGCGGCCGGAGCGGACCCCGGCTTCAGTGTCGAGCCCCCGGGACGCCCTCTGAAGGGAGCCTTGGCCCCCGTTGACTGAGTCCTTCTCTAGCTACGGACACTGAGGTGTGGACGGGCTCATGGACATGGCACCCAGAGACACCACCGCGGAGCAAACCCCAGATGGAACGAACCGGGCTCGCCGGGACCTGCTTTGACGGGTCTTCCCGCTTCCGCAGGGTCTGAGAACAGCGGAGCAGACCGCACGAGCGCTGAGAAGCATCTTTGGAAAAGCCCGAGAAGGTCGAGCCCTCTGGGGTTCTGCTGGGAACCAGGTGCGTCAGCAGGTGGCCTGTGTCCAGTGAAGCACTGACGGGACCCTGAGTTCTGCCGAGCACCAGGACTCACGGACAGCCACGAGGAAGGGGTACAGATATCTGAGCCATGTCCCTGCCCCGCCTGTCCCCTCACACTCCACCCCTCCACTAGATGAAGCCTAAAGCTTCCCTCTGTCCCGTGGCCTGACCGTCCTCAGCTGACCCCAGAAGCACGTGCGGCTCAGCAGAACTGCCCGGGATCCAAGTGCGTGTGGGAAGACCCACGTCTCAGTGCCTCCCTGCTGAGCCCGAGGTGCCATCCCCCACTGCTGGCCTCTGGCTCGGCTGGGCACCAAGGGCCTGCTGAGAGACACCACGAGGTCCTGGCTCTGTTAGGAGCTTTGAGACAGCCGCCCCGGGAGGCTTATGCAGCAGACAAGGGAAACTTGTGTGCATGTGGACAGGGCGTGGGGCTCGTGCAGCGGGCACCCGCGGCAGGGCACGGAGGTCTGAGGGGGCACAGGCCACCAGGGACCTTGGGAGCCTGTGACCCAGGACTTGATCTGAGGAATAGGGTGCCAGGTGGGTTCAAGTGTCCACTTTGCAATTTAGAAAGACCCCTGGCTGGTTCAGGGGAGGACAGCCCAGAGGACAGGGTGGGCGAGAGGACACTAGTGACTGGTTCGGCACAGACCCCGCCAGCCTCCCTCGTTGTAGCTGTCAGCACAGCAACACAGCAGAGCTAGAAGTAACCTGCAGGGTTGAGTGGGGCAGAGGCAGCGGAAAGTGGAAGGGAGGAGGGCGTCCTTGCCTGATGGCCGTGGAGCCCCCGCCTGCCTCAGAGACTGGGAAACAGTCCTCTCTGTGTTGGTAGGAATGGAAGGAATTGGAACCATTAACAGTCCAGATCCCGGGTAACCCTTGCAGACCTGGCGCTGTGGCTCGTCTCGGACAGCAGCAGCCGGCCGACTGCAGTTTCGCTGGGGAGGTGTGTGTTGTCCTAAGCAGGCATGCAGGCGGAGAAGACGGGGAGCGCTGAGTGATTCTTGGCCATCGGGGAACAGAAGACCTCCTCACAGAGCCGTGGAGTGGCCTGGAGAGCTCTGGAGGGCCCTGGGGGATCCTGGAGAGTTCTGGAAGACTCTGGAGAGCTCTGGAAGGCCCCAGAGGACCCTGGAGAATCGTGGAGAGTTCTGGAAGACTCTAGAGAGCCTTGGAGAGCCCTGGAGAGTCCTGGAGAGTTCTAGAAGACTCTCGAGAGTCCTGAAGGGTCCTGGAGGTTCCTGGCGCATTCTAAAGAGCTCTGGAAGACTCTGGAGATTGCTGGAGAGTTCTGGAGAGTTCTGGAGGACCCTTGAGGACCCTGGAGGACAGCGGAGAATCCCACACACATGACGGCAAAGGTCCACCTGAGACCTTCCCTGTGCATGTTTCCCCTCCTAATAGGTTCTATAACATAACTGTCTGCCTTTGACTTGAAAACCATTCCCTTTGCTCCCCCTTTTCCAGGAAACGTGACACCCCCTGGGGCCCGGCTGTACCGAGCCATTCGGCAGGCCTGCACGCCAGCCACTCAGGAAAGGAGATTACCTATCGGGTATAACCAGTAACGATGAGATTACTTTGGAAATGCACTTAAAAACGGATGGGTAATATGGCCACACACCGCCCTGGTATTTCTCTTTTCAAGGTGCAGCTGGATGTGCAGAGTTCTCAGGGAAAGCTGGAGAGAAGGGACGGATAAAAGTGCCAGGGGCTTGAATGATGTGCCTGTGTATCTCTGGAAGGGAGAGAGAATTTCATTTTCTCACTTATTATCCCCCATGATGTGTCACCAATGGTCTGTGAAAGGAAAAATGGGGAGGACCACAGTAAATTTTCTCGCTAAGCTAAAAAGATTAGGGAAGAGGCAATGTGAGCTCTGAGCTTGTATTTCTCTGCGAACTTAAAAGATTAGTTTACTAAGCAAATCTTTTAATGTTCCCATTGGCCAAGAAAATGAGGAAAAGAAAGAGGAGCCAATGACTGGATCTGACAGCGAGAAAAAGTTGTGTTAATAACCTCATTTGGGTAAATGTCCTTCGAATGCTTTTTAAAACCCATAAACATGAGGCATGTCCTCCTCAGATCCATCCTCGAAACATCCCATTGCCGCTGCTTCTAAAAGCACTTCAAGTGCATTTCGGGAGGACGGGGCGTACGCTGCGAAGCAAAAATGGGTTTTTCTCCTCTGATCGTGTGCAGATAATGCATGACCTTGGGGGACAGTCTGTCCTTCCTAATCTATAAAACGGGGCTGCTTCTGCCCGCCATTCCCCAACAGCCAGGACTTCTCGGTGGGTGAACATCTTGAAAGATGCAAAGCCAGAGAGCAAAGCAGCGCATCCTGTTCTCAGGTTTTTCCTGCCCAGGCGTCCGTGCTCGGATCCTGTCGGGGGGCCCACGGGAGCTCTGATTTCCAGGTACGTCATGCCTGGGCCGGAAGCTTCCACGGGCGTGACCCGGTTCAGTCCACACAGCCACTCTCCCTCGGGTGCTGGGCCGACGGGGCCGCTGGCTGCAGAGGGTGAGTCTGGCCCAGGGGCACGCGGCGGGTGGGATTCGAAGCTGGTGTTAGACGGGCCGAGAGGCCAGCACCCTGGGGCTGAGCGAGAAAGATCATCCGTGAGGAGGGCTCCCAGCGGCGCCGGACACAGGGAACATGTCCTTTCTGTGATCATTTCTCATACGAAGGCGTTTGGGCTGAGAAGATACATTTTTATCTTATTGACGCGTCCAGGGCCCGTCTGAAGCACAAAGCCATTCTCACACCCAGTAACGGGGAGAGGCTTCTTCGCCCCGGTCTCCGCTGGCCACGTCACAACAACCTTTTACATCCTTAAAGACGAGCCGGTCAGATCCTGCGGCTCGACACATCTAAGGGGCACTGAGTCACGTGGGTCCTGTTGTCCTGCTGAAAACAGCTCGGAGGGGCCTCTTCTCACGGGAGCGTTTTTCTAACTTTAATATTTTAAATCGAGACGTTGTTTTTTTATTTTTATTTTAATGTTTTGCTTAAAATTCGATCCACGTACGGTGCAGTGTTAGTTCAGAGGTAGAGTTCGGGGATCGGTCGGGGCGAGCAGCACCGGGCTCGTCGCATCCCGTGCCCCCCTTGCCGCCCGCCCCCCGGCCCCCGGCCCCCAGCAGCCCCCGTCTGTTCCCTGTGGTAAGAGTCTGTCATGGTTCGCCTCCCTCTGTGATTTCCCCCATCCGTTCGCCTCCCTCCTGCTTCAGAGGGATCGCTCGCTGGCCTTCCAATTTTTATTTTTTATTTTTTTTTTAAGATTTTATTTATTTATTTGAGAGAGAGGCAGTGAGAGAGCATGAACGAGGAGAAGGTCAGAGGTAGAAGCAGACTCCCCGTGGAGCTGGGAGCCCGATGCGGGACTCGATCCCGGGTCTCCGGGATCATGACCCGAGCCTAAGGCAGTCGTCCAACCAACTGAGCCACCCAGGCGTCCCAAGGCCTTCCAATTTTTAAAGAATTAAATGGAAGCTTGAATCCAGGGCCCTGGAAGTCGCCGGATATCCGCGTGCGCTGCTGCGATGGGTCCTCCGCTCACACCCCAGCGCGGATTTGCGGTTTCCTCTCCTGCGTCCGTTCCCGACCCTCCCTGGTTCCCACTGCGATTCTCCGATTCTCCGTTTCTGCGCGGGCTCGTTCCCTCCCGCCCGGCGGACGCCCGCGCGCGCCGAGTCCTCTTTCCTTCCTTGTTGTCACGAGGCATCGGGTTTGCCCTCACGGTCGAGGGGTTTCCGCTGCCCCCGAGGGGCCCGCGCGGCTGCTCCGGCAAACAGGTCCTGTGCCCTCGTGGCTCCCGGTGTCCCCAGCATTCCTGCCCTCAAGAGCCGGGGTTATTTTCGGGGCGTTTTCTTTGCTGCCATTGCATCCGCTCCTTCCAGGCGCACGAGGAGTTTGGGATCCCGGGTCCGGATTCGAGCTACAGAAACCCGCCCCCGCTGCTCGGAGGCTCCGGGTCAGCCCCAGCCCACGTCTTTGTTGTTTTCTGCACAGACAACGCCCAAAGCCTCCACTGTCCCCTCGTGTCCCGGACTGGCCAGCGGCCCGCGATGAAGGGTCGCAGGATGTCAGCCTGCACCCCTGCAGAGCTCCTGCGTCCCCAGAGCTCCATCCTGCACCCCTGCATCACCCGGCAGACCGGTGCTCTGTGTCCCTCCCTGTCCTCGACAGGGGCAGCAGGCTCCCTGAGATGGAGACCCCTCACGTCTAGTTTGACCGTTCCCGTTTAGAATGGCAACCTGCCTGGGATGACATTTCGTGTCTGGTAGGACATCAGGGAAAGCTCCCGTTTCTGAATGTGGGAGAAACAGACGCAGCCCCGGCCCCGCACCTGCTCGCTGCCGGACATCACCCGTCCACGCGCACGGCGGTCGCGCCGGGCTTCAGTGTGGTACGTGGGCCTCGATGCCTGCTTCACTGCAGCAGCAAAGCTCACGGATGACCCACAGTGACGCACACAGGCGGTCACGGTCTCCCGCTCCCTCTCCTCGGTCCAAGGCCTCCGCGTTCCCACGCACATTTTAGCGTTTGCTCCCGCGACAGCAAACAAGAGGAACGTGCCGGTGACTCGACTGGCGTCGCGTTGCCTCCGGAGCCGACTCTTCCGTGGTGTTGGGTCTGGCAACACCCCACCCACGCCCACCCCGACCGCCTCGGCAGCCCCCCTGCATCGTCCGGTTGTGCTCAGAGGTCACGTTGTCATACGTGCACTTGCCCATCGTGGCCCGAAGGAGTCGTGAACGTGGGATCTTCGTTTTGCAAAGACTAGCGGCGTCTACGGCGTAACGTCTTTTACATGCTCCTTCACCTCCACGGTTTCTGCTGACTCACAAGTGTCGACTTCATTGGCTGCACGCCTTCACAGCAATACCCTTCATATCTTAAAAAGAATGCAAAATAATAAAAGTAAACATTCACAGAATTAAGATATTACGAAAAATTATGGCATAATCATAAAACTAGAAAGTCAGTATAAAGAGGGACAGGGACAAGATATCCCTGGAGAAAGCCGTGCAAATGACCAGTCGGTATCCGAAGACGTACTCTCACTAAAAACCAAGGAAATGCACATAAAAATAACATGAGCCACAGTGTCCCCGTCAGACGGGCGAAGATTTAAAAGCCAGAAACCAAAACAAAACTCTAATACCCAATTCAGGGAGGATGTGGGGAAACAGCCTTTACCGCGGACCGTTTTCCAGGAGCTCCAAGTCACCGTGTCAATATCTAATGAAACCGAATGTGCCCTTTGATGGGCGGATTTTCCCTTGACATCCACCAACCAGTCACCATCACAAGTTCCCAGCAAGCAGGCGACGTGATGATCTTGGCAGCCTGCAGTGTCCGAGGGGAGAATCTCGAACAGCTCGCACACCCGCTTACAGACGACTGGACGGTCACCGTACAAGTGACGTCATGACGCCATCAGACCCTAACCTGACTCGGACGTACAAAGTCAGCTACGTCATACGGTGACGTCAAGCACACAGTCCGGAGTGTGGATGCACAGGGAGGCCGTACGGCTCGGGGACACGGCAGCCTGTGATAAGGTGATAAGCAGCACGTGGCGGTGGCCACGACGGCGTCTCCGCAGTCAGACGGTGCACCCAGGAGCCCACGTCAGGCTCTGTGCCCCAAGCGCAGACTGCACGACCCTCCCGTCTCACGGATTCATCCCCTTACACCGCTCAGATGAAAGCAGGCGTGTAGAAGACGAGTGACTGCCACCCGTCGTTATAGACAGGCACACGCGAAACGAGAATCCACGCGCAGGAAGAAACCCGAAAAAAACGACAGACATTTTTAACAGTAATTATCTCTGACTTTTATTTCTAAGTTCACCAGGTTTGTAAGATTGGGTTTTAAAGGCTCATTTGTTGGCAGGGGGCGGGGAGGTGGGTGAAATCGTGATGGGAGTGAAGGGCGACGCCCGTCGCCGTGAGCACCGGGTGACGTAAGGAAGTGTGGAGTCGCCTCGTTGTGCGACTGAACCGACATCACGCGCTGTGTCAGCTAACTGGGACTTAATTGAAAACAAAGGGTTCGTCTGTCATCTCATAACCTTTCATAATTGAGAAACATAGCAAAGGTGAAATGGAATTTCTTTGAGAAAAAGTGTCAGGGACCTCTTTCCAGGTACTGGTGCCCACCTGGGGGCTGCGACATCTTTCGGAACGCAGCCCCCGTGGAAAATGAAACAAATATAAGGTGGCATCAGGCCTCTATTGCCCCAAAATGTGCCAGACTGTGACTCCTGCAGGGAACCCTTGAGCTCTGGGCAAAAACTGACTTATGGAAACTTGAGAAAATAAGTACATGTCTGTGGCTACTTTCTCCCCCTTGTGTTAACTTTTAAAGGTTATTCTGCATTATTTTCCCGATAAGAAACTGGATAATCACAACGCACTGGACATGAAAATTAGTAAATCTCATCCACGACCTCTGGTTCGCTTCCTCCAGTGACAATCTCAGGCTTTCAGCTCCAGAGCACAGAAAGCATTCTCGTTTTTTTCTCGTTTTTTTCTGGTAGCTCACGTGATCCATGCCTGCGGCTCATTCACAAGAGAAGGAAGAACCAAGCAGGGTTGCTTTGAAATCCTTGCTCAGAGCCCGGCCCAAGGTCCAGGCCTGCAGGCTTAATAATGAAGTGGGCCTTCGACACTCAAACCCGGTTAACGATCACCTCAAACCGATGACTGAGCCCTGCTTGTGAGGACATGTCACGTGCCGTGACTTGCACAGAATGTGAGACGCACGACGCTGACGTCCGGCGAGACGAGTGTGGCCCGCTGTGTCGGTCTGGATGCCCGCAGGAAGGAGGAGGCGCCTCCACAGGGCCTGGCTCAACAGAACTGAACGAGGTGGGCGTGGGGCGCAGACAGAGTTCGGGGTGCACAGAAGGGGGTGACACACCAGAAACAGGGGGCGGCACGCCTTCTGCCTCTGGAGAAGACAGGGGAGTCTGCTCTTGCCGGGGGATTGGGGCCACGGCTGGGAGACCCTGGGGGGTAGGCCAGGAAGGGGCCGCACCTCATCCTTCCTCCTGATGCTCCTATGGGCTCCACCCAGCTAGAGCTGAGAGTCAGGGGACGCGGTGCCGCAGCCCCTGGGGGCCAACCTGCTGCGGTACAGAGAAGGGCAAAGGGGCAAGGAGGCCTCTGGGGTACACCAAACTGTACAGCCCCCAGTGCACAGAAGAACCACAGGCAGCGCCTGACTTCTGTTCCGGGGAAGGCCCGGTTCTGGGGTCTCAGAGATGGTCAGGTGCACGGGGTCCTGTCGGAGTCCCTTGCACAGAGCAGGTACCCTGTGCCCGGCGGTCTACACGGCTCAGGCACTCCGGCCTTCACAGCGGCCTTGTGGTGGTATCACACCAGGGAGGAGTCGCTGAGATCCTGGGGCCCTAAGCCCACCCCGGACCGTGTTCCACGGCTCGCACTCCCCATGGAGCTCCTGTAAATTGTGGTAAATTGTGAATCGGGTTCCATCACTCCTGTAGCGGGAGGCTTTCAGGACTTCCTCAATGCCTTCGGAATTGAAAAAACAACAGAACCAATGAAAGCCCTTTCCCGCATTATCCCGGGGCTGGCATGGCCTGTGCACTGGCCCCTTCCTGCTGCTGGCACGTCCTGGCCCTGGAGCAGTGTTCGGTGTGCCCGCTCCCGCCCACCCCCGCCCCAGCCCTGCAGCTGCTGGTCTCTGTGCATACCCAGCATTGCCAGCTCTGTGCATGGCCAGCAGATGCTCCTTCTGCCGCTCCACTGGGAGCGCTGCATGCCCCAGGCTAACGCCCTGGAACGGCTCCCCACATTCCTGCTTCCTGGTTCCCTCCTCCAGACTGTGTGTCCCGTGACACAGTTGGCTCTCACCACTGTCTTCCAGGCCCCGAGTGATCTCACTGCCATGGTGCTCGGTCCACACAGAGAGTGGGCCATGTGGCTGGGGTTGCCTATGGCCACATGGACACAGCATGGCGGAACCAGGCAATGGGCTCAAGCACCATCCCCAGGGCTCACTGAACCCTAGCTGAAAACACGCCTGCGCACATGGAGTAGGGAACCGCTCCTGTTATCGGCCTAGAGGGACCCGCGAGGGAGCACTCTCACCTCGGATTCTCAGCCTCTGGTTACCACTGCACCTTGAGCCTATGGGCCTGAAGCAGGCCCATCCTGGTCTGCTGGGAGACAAACATCCCCTCCTGGTGGGACGTGGCCTTAGATTGGGATCCCTGAGGGAGGCCCATGCAGAAACGGGGCAGAAGGAGGGACGGACTCCTGGCTATACAAGGCTGTCGCCACATCTGCCGGGAGCTCTGAAACACACTTCAGAGTCACCCCTCGCGGAACCTGCCGCCTGCCAGGAGGGAATATCTCAGGTGCTGCATCTCCTGTGGCTGAGGGCAGTTCCCGTGGGGGACAGCCGGTGCAGTGCGGCATGGACACAAGGCCCCGGAAGAGGTCCTTGCCTGGGACAGGGCTGGGACATGGTCCCCTGTAGCGGGATCCTCCGCCGTCCTGAGTTTGCAAACTCAGCTGACCCAGTCCTGTGTCCCACCCTATTGTTGTGGGAGCAGAATCCATATAAGGGAGGCCACCCACGTTGTTCCCTAAGATGAGCAGTGGGGCCTGGAGTATAAGAGGACCCCGGCCGGAGCTTCCAGCGGTGGCCAATGTGCAGCCCTGGGACTGGGGGCTTTCAGAGAGGACACGAGGGGATGGGGGAGGGGGAGTAAATTCTTCCCCTTCTCTCTGCACAGAGACGGCAAGGCCGACTTCCTTTGTAGGGGCTGGAGCAGCGGAGTCTGGGCAGCCGCCCAAGTTTTGGCCAGAACATTGGGTCAAAGCTGCTCCCAGTCCCTGGGCCATTACTGTTTAATGTGGCCATCACTCAAGTTTAGGAGACTTTGTTTTCTCACATTATAGCTGTACTCGTGGCTTTGTGGACCAAAACACCATGGAAAAGGCTGCCGTTGAACAGAAGCAAGGACACCGGGGCACGGCATCCCTGCCGCTGTCCTGGGAGGGGGCTGCCCCTGGAGGCAGGCCCGGGAAATGAGCGGCTTTAAATGCCCGGGCACACGCGCTAACCTGGCGGCCTCCGGGCCTTAAGTAACAGCTGGGGCAGCCAAAGTGCCCAGGGCTCGGGGTTAACGCTCCAGCCCGAGGAAATGCCGAGGGAAGCCGCCCCGCTCGGCCCCTCCCCGGGTGGTCGCCGTGGCCGGCGCTGACTGAGCCCTGAGCCTGAGCTGGCGTCTGGCCCGTTCTGCAGGTGATGGGAGTAGAGCTCAGAGGAGGCGAGCGGCTGCCCGGCCAGTGCCCACGGGAGGGCGAATCAAGCATGCAAATGCAGGCGGCATAGACCAGCCGGGGGCCCGATGCTTCCCCTGAGCCGACTCGCCTCCAGCCACGTTCTGTGGCTTTCCTGCCCAGGTCCGTCACCATAACCTTAGAAAACCCAAAACGGAGAAATCAGCCCTTGGTCCACTCTAGCTCAGGACCTGGGTGTGCGCTCCCGCCGGAACATCCGCTGCCCAGGGCACCTGGCGTTCCCCGCGTTCACCTGTCTACGGGGAGACACAGGGCTGTGTCTGGTTCTGTTCTGGTAGGAAAAGCCACCGGGACTGGCGGCGATGTTGACCGCCGTCAGGTGGCAGGGCCGGGGGCACATCGTGTGCTCTCCGCTCCGACAACAGAGCTCCCCGTCTTGTCCGTTTCTGAGTAGAGCGCACGTTCTCACAGGACGCTCTGGAGCCTTCAGATCTACAACGTGAGGCTGCGTCTGGTAAGTAGTGCTGTGCGGGACGCAGCAAGCAAGTGTATCCCGGAGAGCCGGCCACCGGGGCAGGCGGGCTGGTGGGAGGACTCGAACCCGGAGGAGCAGAGGTGCCTTCAGTGAGGCTGGACATCCTCCTCCGCCGGTGCGTGTCTATCCCCCAGCGCGGCACCCCGCAGAGAGGCGCCCGGAGTCCTTGGCAATCTGGGGGGCAGCCCCATCGCAGTTTGGAACAATAGGATCCCCTTCAGGTCCCTGCTTCTCTCAACTACCACTTTCTCCAGGACAGAAACAGGGAGAAACCGCTTTCTCCAGGTCGGGCAGAGAGAGAGGGAAACAGATGTCAATTCTGTTGATTTGGGAATCCGATGTCAATTCCACTTTTTATTTTTTGACTATTACCCATATTATTGTGAATGTGTCTGGGCGTCAGGCAGAGAAACGCAGGAACGGATCTGGGAAAGGAACCACCCATGCCCCCACTCCTCCCTTCCTCTGGGGCCAGACCTCTGCCTTCCTCTGAGGACCTGGAAGGTCCCTTTCACTTCATCCGGAGGCTCCCCCAGGAGTTTTCATGAGAATTGATTGTTAACATTTAGAAGCCCAGTGAGTTTGCACATGAATAGTGTGGGCAGGGAGACTGGGGTTGTTTTGTGGCTCACTGAGCAGGTCCTTAGCTGCCCCAGCCCCTGATGGCCTCTGGCCCCCTCTGTTCTCCTCGGGCTCCTTCCTGCGCCTCCCCTTGCAGGCAGTTCGTCCCACCAGCTCTGACTCTGGGGGCTCACTCCCCTGGGTCTGGCCCCCACCACGGGGGTCTCCTTCTAGTCCCTGGGGACGAAGTCTCCAGATAACTTCCCGGGGGCATTTGCACGTCCTCCCAGACAAGTGGGGGTTGGCGCAGTGGGAGCCGTGGTGCAGGACTGGGTGAAGGCCCCCGGAGGGATGTGAACCCATCTGGGGTGCCCGGGGTGCAGAACAGCTCGTGCGGAAGGGCTTCCGGTGGCCTGTGTGTGCTTGCGCTCTTTGAACGCATGTGGGACCCCTAAACCCCGTGGAAGCCGGCTCTGCAGGCAGAGGCCCCAGGTGGTTGGTCACCGCTGTGACCCCTGCAATGCCTTGGACGTGCTGTGTGCCCCATAAATGTCAGCGGCACAAAGTAGGGACCCGGAAAGCCGCTACAAAGACCATGAGGTCATCACACAAGGATACTCTCAAACTTGAAATCAAGTAGGTGGACGCAGAAACACTGAGCTGGAAACAGAGAGATTCCTGAGGGCGGACCTGCCCATTCAGTGACATCAGTGAGATGTGGACAAAAGGACGCCTGCACGTGCAGACACAAAAACACACACGTGTACCCACAGACACACTCACACACATATTCACACAAACGAAACAGAAGTCACATCGTGTGTACAGTCTGAGAGCTCCATTCCCCCCGTTACAGGGTAGGGCCACTCCTCGCCTGCCGCGAGGACAGGGCCCGCTGGAACCAGACTGCCCCGCCCCGCCTGTCGGCCGCCAGCCCTCTCCGGAGCCTGACAGCCGGCGCCCCGTGGGTCGGCTTGGAGCCCGCTCTTAGTTTTTGTCTGACCCTTTATCATAAGTGATTTTCAGATATATTTCAAGACGTCCTTTTTGTCCTAAAGAAATTACCTTTTAATTGTAAAAATACTGCGCACATAGGGTGCACAGCGGAAAGCAGACGACTCCGAACACGCTTATCAAGCAGAACGAGTTGAGCGGAATGGAAATGCAAAACTGCTTTTCTTCAGAATCATGGTTTTTCAACAAAAATTGGTAAAACTTCATTGAACCATGAATTTATTCAACCGTGTATCTATGTGATTTGGGGGATTCCGCCCAGCAAGTAAGAAAAACACAGCCTCTCCTCTCGCGAGCCCAGTCTGACCAGGAGACGAGGCCGCCCGCGAGTGACCAGGAAGCCTGAGCGGCGGGGGACGGAGGGGGCCGAGGGTCCTGGTCTACGCAGGCTGCTTGGCAATGATGCGTCTGACACGGGATGTTTAGGCCTCCGTGTTTTCCGTAGTTCTGCCTGGCTTAGGCGTTCACATTTCTTGACAAACACGTTCCTAAGCATTTGTCGTGGTCGCGTTGTAAAGAAAGCTGCAGTGCGTTTGGGGTGTCCTCAACACGCACGTCAAAGTGCCCGCACGGGCCCTGGGCGTTCCGGGCCGTGCGTACCACTTCTAACAGGCCAGTGACCGAACGCCCTTGGCCTCCACGTGATTTTTATCTGACCGTCAGGTCCTGTACGGTCCACCCTAAGGCCTGTTGGTATCTCCGCTCCTCTAATCCCAGGACCCCTCACTTCTCACGCTGGGACCCCCATTCGGGATCTGAGCAGTGACGGTGAATAACAGCGGTGAAGGAACTGCGCCACCGCGCTCCGGGCTTTCGCGGGAACCCTGGGAGACTCCGCTCGCGCTGGCTGGGGGGTCGGTAGCTCTTCTTTTCTGTTTTAAGAAGACTTGCGGCACCTGGGGGCTCCGTCGGCGAGGTGTCCGACTCTTGGTCTCCACTCAGGTCTTGGGCTCAGCGTCGTGAGTTCAAGCCCCACACTGGGCTTCACACCGGGCACGGGGCCTACTTAAAAAAAAAAAAAAAAAGTCTTCCTGAGTTAGGAACTGAATCAGTTTTGTAAAATCTGATGTTTTCTACAAAGTCCTTTTGGCTTTCCTTGCCGCCATCGCACAGTGCGTCTCCGTTACATCCGTCCGATGGCGTGTTGTGGGTGAAATTCGTCCCAGTACCAAACCGTTCCCACCGTCATCAGAAAGTCCCATCGCCCTGAGCCGAAGGCAGAGGCCCCAACCCACTGAGCCACCCAGGCGCCCCTGCAAAGTGTTTTCAACGTTCCTTCATGTTTTAGCTCCAGTCAATATGCCATTCCTTTTTTATGGCCGAATAATATTTCATTAAATGGACATTATATGGATTCCATTAAAAAAAAAAAAAAGAAAGTCCCATCGCGAGCTCCCGGGTCACCGCGTCATCGCCAGGCTGTCCGGTGTTGCGTTCGGGATGTTAATGTACGTTCATAATCAGCACGGGTCTGGAGTCTCTTTTTGTTTTTATATTCGTCAAGTTTCCTAAGGTCTAAATTTTATAGTAAGTAGTGAAAATACACATTCATTGTAGTGGAAAAATGCACGAAAGCAGACACGCCCCCAGAAAAGTCACCATACGTTACTTACATGGAAAAGCAATTTAACTTACTAAATGCTACATACAAGTTCTTATTATGTGAGACTGTACAAGTGTGTTTCTAGCTTCCAGAGTTTTGCCAGAGGGCAGCCGGCAGCGAAGCCATCGCTCTACGTGTGCGTGAGTATGAATATTGTGTGAATACCTGGGTTTATGGCTTCACGCGTTCCTGCTTCATCAAACCCTTACTAAGTGGCTGCTCTGAACCAGACATTGCATTACGTACTAGGAATTTAAAGATGGAAGAGAGGTTACGACATAGCCTTCATTTGGAAGGGCAGGTTTTCACTCCCTGAACGTGGAGATCAATACAAAAACTAAGGTGAGAGCCGGTGCGTCGGGCCACACGGTGCCATCACTCAGGTGAGCGCTGCCGGCGTCTCCTCCAGGCACAGAGCTCGGGGCTGGCAAGTGTGCGGGGCACGTACATGCATGCACGGGCACGCGTGTGCATGCCACCCAGTCCAAATTCTCTAGTTCATAATCTGCTGAGATATAAAAGCAGATAAATCCTCAGTAACATTTTCCAAGTGAGAGGGTAGTGCTTTGCAGAGGATCGTGGGTCCAGATGAGGGTAGGTGAGGAGGAGTGGCCCTGTGAGCTGAGCCTTCCATGAAGTCCAGTGTTCCCCGGGCGAACAGCTCTCTTGGGGAAGCTGGGTGTCCCGCCACTTGGAACGTGAAGCTGACATGTTGGGATCAGCAGGAGAGGCAGACAGAAGCCCCGCGGGGGGACTCGGGTGGGCTGTCCCCACGACACCTCCACAGTCCGGGCAAGCTCTTGGATGATCTGGAAATGCTGGGGACAAGCAAATGCCCGGGGGCAGATTCTACGCCTGCTGACATCTAGTCTTTCTTTGAATTTTGAAAACAGTATCAAAGGGACCTGAACGCTGGAGCAGTTGGCACCACTGTCCGATAGTCAAAATAATCATATAGAAAATGAAGGCAGCACAAGTAGGAAAAGAAATACTGCCCACTGAAAGAACTGAAACTGTCAGGGAAAAGTGGACGGGTCGGGGGGGGGGCGCGTTCGATGCTACTACCTGCCTGTCGATCCTGGAAGCCACTGTCGTGCGGGACGAGCATCCGGGTGTCAATGTGACCCCATCACTCACCGGGGGACTAGAGGTCAGTGACCGCTCTGTAACCGGCCTACTTCTTGGAAAACAAAGGTGACTTCAAGGTCATGCTTACTTTACACCATCTGCGCGTTATAAAGGCTCTGTCCAGCCCCCAGAGTGTTGCAGCCGCCCACCGCGTTGTGCCAGAGATGGGGGACATCTGCAGAATGCCACCGCCGTCCCTCCACCGTCACACAAAGGGCGGGCCTCGTAGGACACGGTCGCTCTGCCACTCCACACCAGTGTCGCATCCACTCACCCCTGCCCGCGAGCGACACTACTCCTGGATGCACCAACATCTGCTTCTTGCTAGTGAGCCCTAAATGAGAAATTTACCTTCGTGGCTGCCCCGGCAGGTCGGCTGAGCGCCTGCAGCCGTCGCCAGGAGAAGCCAGGTTCTGCCGAAGGGCTCTGAAAACGTGTCTCGCTGCCTAGGAACCTGCATAAGTTCCTGTGTTTTAAGTATATTTTGAAAGTAGAAAATCATTAGCCCTAATATAGTTAAATACCCTTCCTTTTAATGGCTAGAATTGATTTTTTTAATGTTTACTAATAAACAGTTTGGGAAACTGTCATTAAGTAGATTAAAGAAACTTTCTCATGAAATCTGACTTTCAAAATGGCCTTGACCAAATCGAAAGCCCAGAAAACCCAAAGGGATGAGCTCTGGGTCTTACCTGCAGGAGAACTCGAGGAGTCCTCGTGTAAGGGGCCGATCCATCCCCCGAGCTTTATGCGGCGCTCACACAGCAGGCTGCGTGCGGGATGCCGGGTACGATCCCGTCACCACAGAGCTCACCCCCAGCCAAGGAGGGGTGACAAACCAATAGATAATTACTGACTAATAAGACAGGACGCAGAGCCAGTCACCCCGGGGTGGAGCAGACGGATTGAACCAGGGTCGGGAGTCGTCACTTCCTCCCTGGGAACGTGACAGCGAGTCTGAGCCCTGAGGTAGGATGTGGTTTTCCAGGACAAGAATGAAGTCCGAAGTGTTCCAGGCAGAGGGGACAGCAGGGACAGCAGCCCAAAGGCTGAAGAGCTCGGGACTCTCTTGGGACATAGACATCCTGTGTCGCCCGTTCAGTGAGGAACGAACCTGTCCCCCCCCCGAGGGGGACTGAGGAGGGCCGGCAGGAGCCCGGCCTGACCTGGGCCTGTCTAGAGGCCCCAGCAAGGACTGGGACCGCCTGGGAGTTACCACAGCTGTGCATTTAGAGAGTTCCAGCGGCTCCCGTGCGAGAGTGGACACGGTAAGAATGACAAAGCCTGGGCGCTGGGAGGCATCGCCATGATCCAGGGGGGCTGCCGGCCCCCACTGTGGGGGGAGCTGGGAGAGCCCCTGGCTCGCTGGAAGGCTTCGACGGGGAGGCGAGTGTCGCTGGGCCTGGCGGCGTCACTGAGAGTCCTGTGAAGGCCCCGCCGGACCGTAACGCTCAGAAAGGCAGCGGAGTCCTTCTTGTCATCAGGACCCAAAGCTGCGCAGCCTGTAGTCGTCCCAATCCTGCCACGTGCCCTGGGACCCCGCCAGACGGCTGCGTCCTCCTGACTTATCCCACATCCTAAACGGGAAGTCGTCGTTCAGGTACCTAAAACGAGAACGGCCAAGGTGTGCTGGAGGGGGAAAGTGTGTGTGTCATTGGGTTATGTTGTTAAAAGAGGTATGTGCAGTGAACGCAATCGATTAAGATTGTCGGTTGTCAGAAAGGATCCAGCCTAACCTGAAAACGGAACCGAGAACACGGAAGCCTATTTTTTTCAAAAAAGGTTTTGTACCAGGGACAAGGCACTCGGGCCCAGGACACGTGAATCACATCTCAGTTTACTAGGAATCAACTGACTGGCCTGTTTCTGCCCCAAAGACCTTGCTTATTGGGTGGTGACCACTGGGGAGCCCAGATCTCCCAGCCAGGGTAGCTGGCAGGGCCCGGGACGCTGAGCCCGCTGTCCCTGCTGGGCCCATCAGCTCCGCACGGAGCTGCAGACATCAGCCCTCAGGGACACTGTCCCAGGAGGGACTAGGCAGGTGGGTCCCATCGGGGAGATGACAAGCACAGAGACACACTTGGGACGGACAAGTGCAACAGGGACGAGGAGGAGAAAGTCAAGGGGGAGGCAGCCAGGCTAGTTTTCGTTCTTTGTCCACCCAGAGTTGGGAGCAGGGTGTCAGGAAGCTGTGTGCCCCAGGCCGTCTCACACGCCATTGACATCCCAGGGCCACAGCAGGGGCTCGGCAGCTACTGAGAACACAGGGCCTGTCCTGCCCCTGAAGTCGGGGAAGAGTCCTGTTGGGCAGAACCATTATATTCGGCAAAACTCCCCGATCTGGGTGCTCTGCCTGCTCGGGGCCACAGGCCACTTCCCCAGGAGACCAGTTGGCACCAGTCTGGATCTGGGAAGCCTGAGGCGAGGAGGGGCCGGTCACACGGGGGATGAGGCAGCGCTGAGTGGGGCGGGCGCGGAAGCTGAGTGGGGTCTGGTTCCTCTCGCAAGCTGAGAGGGAAGCCAGAGCTGCATTTTCAAGTCAGAGAGTCAGGAGCTACTGCAAATTTACTCTTTGAATGAGAAAGTGCTAGGGAACAGGAGCACATCCTTTCGTCCCAACACAAAGGTCTGGGCACAAGGTATTTAAAACATGGCCCAAGTCACCGCGTCCACATTGGTAGATGAGGGAACTCCAGCCTGAGAGCTCACGGGCTTGGCCAGTTTGGGTTAGTGTCCTCCTCTCGGGCCCCAAAGCCCATCACACCGTGTGGTCGTCTTCACCAGGGGTCACCCCAAGGACCCTGTACTGAGGACCGCAGGGGAGGTGGGGCTGGCAGCTTTGAGAAGCAGCCTCTCCCAGCACCTGCACTACCACATGTATGTTCGCCTGCAGGTCGTGGCTCCCTGTGCCCCGTCCACCAGCGTCTTCCAGGAGGGGCTCCAAAGCCAAGGTCTGCCGACAAGCCTACGGTTGGAGAAACCCGTTTGCGAGAGAGCAGCACACGCCCGCAGGTCCCCGCTCCTGGTGCGTCTGTGAAGACTGATACTTATGGCGGAAAGAGAAACTCACACCCGGAAACGTGTGGGCGGTTCAGCCTCGCACCTGTTCTGTCTTGATCTAAGGCAGTCGTATGAGTTTGGAAACTTCATAGGGAACAAGCACTCAACGATTTAGACTTGGTCACAGTTTAAAAAAAAAAAAAATGAGCGTACGTGTGTGTATATTCTAGTTCCCCAGAAAGGGAGGGTCTGGGACAGTCAACTAGAGGCTAACATTTCAAGACGATGCTAGAATCCTGTCGACAGGATTGGGATGTCCACTTTTAAGCAGGAATCACAACCATTACACAAGGTTTCCTCCTGAACTATCTGACCTCAGTTTTTAATTCCACGTGGATTACAAGGAATCTCAAGAAGATTGTGAAAAGCAGGTTTTCTGGTAGGAAAAGAGAAAGCCGCAGGTCTGTCTTATTAAAGGATCTTGACTATGCCTGAAGATGAATTATTAAACACTGCAGGTTTCGTGAGAAAGATGGGTTACAGCATCCTGAGAGATCCGGGGAAGTCATTATGGCTCCGGCATCCCTGGAACCGGGACCGAAGCCCCAGGGGCTGGGATAGACCCAGCAGCCACGGAATATTACTTTTTGACATCAGTCAGCAAGATGTGAAGAAACTCAGCCAGCTGTTCCTTTTTCCAGAACATAAGTAGAAAAAGTGTGACAAGGCGATTGGATCTCCATAGGCCCAAGGCGCCTCTCCAAATACGAGTGCATATGCGTGTTTTAAGTGTTTGGAGTCTCTGTGTTGCACAAGATGAATGACAAATGTCCCAGAAGTGGGAACTATACTAAATGACAAGAATTCCTGGTTTATTGTTGTTGGGGCTTTTTTTTCTTTTTAAGAAAAAGACACATTACTTAGGGGGACGCTCTGGGCACTGCTGTCACTGGACTGGAAGAGGGCCGTGCGCTGTGCCACGGGGGACATGGACAGGGGCCCATTGTCCTTGGGGGCCTGAGCAGGGTCCCCGGAGCTGGGGACTGGGGTTCCCGCTCAGCACGCTCGCCGCCTCCCAGCTTCTTCACGTTGACACAGCGCAGGGGACCAGAGAAGAAGGGTCTGGGGCGCTGCAGGGGCACAGGGAACGCAGCCCGTTCCCGCCTGCGCCTTAATTAACAACAGAAATGGATACTTGAGGGTTTCTTCAGAAACTGCCGTGTCCTCAAAAGACCATGCATCTTCTTATGAGGGAACAGTGCCTGAACTCAACTTATCTTACTGATTTATTTTAAAGATTTGATTTATTTATTTGTCAGAGAGAGAGCGTGGGCAGGGAGAGCGGCCGGCAGAGGGAGAGGCAGATTCCCGATGGGGACTCGATCCCAGACCGTGGGATCACGACCTGAGCCGAAGGGAGATGCTTCACTGACTGAGCCCCCAGGCGCCCCTCAACCTTTACTTTAAAAAACAGAACCCAAAGTGGAGGGTTCTGATGCGGGTCTGGGCGGCAGGGGGCTCCTCCGGGGGCAGGGACGCAGGGCTGTGCCGGGCGGGCTCCATCGTAAGACTTCTGAGGCCCCGGCCGGCCGTGATGAGGAAGGGGCCGGCTTCCAGGGCGGGAGAGGATGGCAAACCGCGCTCAGAGGCCCCAGAGCCTGTGACCATCTCGTCCTCCGCATGAGGATCACTCCAGTGTTGGGAGACAACGAGCTCCTCTCCGAGCGCCGCCGGGCTCTGAGCCCCACTGGAGCCCTTCGTAATGGATTACCGTTTGATTACCGTTTGAGACGCCCCAGTAAGGGGAGCTCCGGCTGAAATGCCTTCCCGACTTTCAATGTGTAACGCTCCGTCCGACCGTGGATGCTAATTCTGCACACACAGGTGAGGAAGAGCGGGGAGCTCTGGAAGCTCGAGGAAGGGCCCATGGCTGTGGGCGGCTCCGTCCACCCCACGGGAGACCCGGGGGTGTCTCTCACCCCGAGGCTTGCTTCTCACTATTTGATTTATTTCCATTGTGAAGAGGAATTTTGCAGAACACTAAGATTGCCAGCATTTTTAAGTTTATAGATATCCTCAGAAAGAAAGAAAGAGAGAGAGAGAGAGAGAGGAAGGAAGGAAGGAACCCATTACAAGTGCTATAAGGTAACACTCCAGTCTAAGTGATGGCAGTTTGGAAATTCTCAGGGTACAAAAGGCTAAGGATCCCACCCTCCGACGCTGCACCCCCACAGCCCCGGGCATGCCCCTGATCCCTCCCAAGCCCGTCCCCCACCCGCCGCTCCTGGGAGATCAGCCCCAATTGAGCAGCCCCGTCTCCTCCTGGGCTCTCCCTGAGCAGGGCGGGGAGGACGGGACCTCAGCCCCGCAGGGAGGCAAGCCGCCCCCCCTCCTCCCAGCGGCCCCCTCCTCTGCTCACTGAAGGCCTGGCTCTGGGTGAGGGGCTCCCGTCCCGAGTATCTGCCGAGACCCAGCAGGGCCAGGTGGTCCCTTTACGCCGGGCAGCCGTGAGGGTCTGCAGCGCAGCGCCCAGGCTGCCCAGACTTCCTGCCAAGTGTGGACGATTTCCTGGGCCACATTGCCATCGTTTAAGTGTTTCAAATGGCCACGTTCCTCGAGGAAACTGGTGAGATTGGGGAGTTCAGATCCTTCCAACGCTCCCAAGTCACTGATTTGAAGCCGAGCTCCTTGGCCCAGCCTAGCCCAGACCTGGGGACCCTCTCCGCCTGCTCCCCTGTCCCCACCTGGCGCCAGCCCCCGGGGCTCTGGCTCATTCCACGGCCCCCGGCTTCTTCCACGGACGAGTTTGGCATGGGCACAGCAAAGACTGGCTTGGAGGAGGCTCAGGAACTTTCCTAGCCTGGGGGGTCCTGGCCCATCTCCTGCCCGCCGCCCTCCTGAGGACCGAGGCAGACCCCGGGAAACCTTCCCACGCTGGAACCTGACATCAGACTTCACCGCAGCCAAAGAAGGGCACTTCCTCCCCTGAATACCTCAAAGCTTGGGCGTTTCTAAGTATCTGTAAAAAGGCTTCAGCTGCAAGGCCCCAGAGCCCAGGCCCCTTTTTGGTTAACTCAAAAACACACTCAACTTTGGCTGGGAGCACAGCCCTATGGACCAGCACTGTGAGGAGTCGGGTGCAGGCCTGTGGGACCAAGGGCTCCTTCCAGAAGGGGACACGCCCAGACTGGGAGACCCACCCGCTGGCCAAGCCCACCTGGGCCGTCACCTGGATACAGCACAGGGAGGCTGCCCACCCGGTTGTGGCGCCCATTTGGTGCCGAGGGCAGTAGGACACAGCTTTCAGGGACACTCACCGGGGTGAACGTGGGCAGTGCTGTGGTCTATGTGCACCTGCCTCCTTCATTTACCTGTCTTGCCCCCAGTTATGCATAAAACAGCAAAAAATATCCTCAAGTGGAAACCATCTAACTTGAGAGAACGATCCAAGGGTTTGCCTTGGTCGCGTGGGGGCCCGATCTCAGCAGCAGCAGAAATGAAGCGGCAAACCGATGACCATGACATCGTGGGCTCAGCACAAGACATTGCCCAGCCCCTCGGTTCCTTCAGAGTCGCGCCTGATTAATGAGAGCGGCACGCACGGCCCCGTGTGTGTGCTGCTCTGGGAAGCAGCCCCCAGCGGCGTGTTTCTAGCGTGTTAAGGTGTTGGAACACTCTTGATCTATGACTTCACCCAGTGAGATGCTAACGAGATATTTTTAATCAAAAGCCAGTTGGACATGCGGTGAATTTCAAAATGGGACATGGACGGTCCACATGGAGCTGCCTTCTGAGTTTGCTACAGACAAGCCGAGTGTGAACTAGGACGCGTGAAACACACACATGGTTTCAGCCCACAGATTCCGCCCTCAAAAGTAGAAAATCGCAGACTCCTGCCGGCAGGGGGGTCTGGGAGGCGGATCCGGGAGGAGCCTGCGGGTCAGCCGCCAGGGAGAGGGCAGGATTGCCGGAGTCCGAGCGGTGTCTGTGTGGGGCGGTCAGAGGCGCTCGCTCTGCAGTCTGTGGAGACCCAGCCCGTCGCATGTCCTCCTGTCGAGGGGTGAAGCTGGGCCGGAGGACGGAGCCTGACGGGGACGCCCACCCCCACGGGCCGCCTCGCTCACCGAATCCAAAGCCCCAGCCTGGGACGTGGTCTCAGTCCTGTCCGGGGGCCCTGCCGCCTGGCGCTCGCCGTGGACTGGGGCCCTGGGCTCTGAAGTGCTTATGGTTGGTGGAATGAGTGCCCCCTTCCTGCCATTTCGAAAACCTAAATAATCTTGAACAAGGAACCTCGTGTTGTCAGTTTGCACTGGGCCCCCAAATCATGTCGCTGACTGCTCCCTGGCCTGTCGGGCCGACCAGCACCTCGGGGCGGACTTTCCAGGGGGTTTGCTGGTGCAGCCTGCTCACTCTTCGGTGAGAGATCCCTTTCTTTGTGTTCCCAGTGTCACCTAACCAGCTACAATGTCATCTGTCGCCGGACATTTCCATCCTGCCTTAGATGTATCCAGGACGGGATTCTGGAAAGGCACCGAGGCCCTGGGGATGGCTGCTGAGTCACCCAAGTGGGGAGGGAGGGTGAGGGGAGGGGAGGGGAGGGGAGGGGAGAAGCCCCCACGGCCGGGAGGTGGGAGGCAGAGCTGCGAGGACCCTGATCACCATGGGCTGCTCCCTTCCCCTCTAGGCCGGGAGCAGTGTTCCCGGGTTTGAGCACCAACAGACGAGCCGCCTGTGTCCACACGGACGCACCCCACGCCCCTTGCCGTTCCTTATGGAGACTGAAAACAGAGACAGGAAAGGAAACAGAAAATCATTTCAATTCATGCTTTTAACTCTAAAATCCCTTTTTGTACATTTAGCTACATACATTTTTTAAATTAGAATGTATCCATTCCTTGATTTCCTTATGCGTGCACATATATGTGTGTGCGAGAGGGAGAGGAAGAGAGAGAGACGGAAGGAGGAAGAGTGAGGGAGATCTCCGATGTGCGCTCAGGACACACAGGCAGCCTGGAGGGACGGGTGGGAAGGAGCCCCTCCCTGTCTTTGGGACCCCGGTTTGGAAAGCATCCCAGGACGGACACGACCCTCTTTCTGGGAGCTGCTGGAGCACCGAGTTCTCGAGATCAGCTCGTCCTAGAGCTCGGACGCTACGGCGGGCACTAGAGGCGAGGTCCCCACCCGCCGCCCCATCACAGCTGCCCCCGTCCAAAGGAGAGCGCCGCCCGGCGCTTTACCCACTGCGGACACACACAGCATGGGATCAAGTGTCTTCTGAGCAGCTCCGGCCCTCCTGACCACGCTGCAGCTGCTTTCGCCTCTTTCCTGCCTAATTTTTCCCAGTACCTGCCTGTGGATCTGCCGACTCCCACAACGCATTATCAGAGCCCGAATCTGATCTGCAAACATCAGGCTCTCACTCCTCATATTAAAAACAAACGTAGCCCATCTTATGACTTGAAGTCCAACTTTAAATTGGAAAAACTTTACCGTCTCTCCTCGATCAGACCCAGTGCAGGAGGAAGCTTCTCATCCACACGTTCCAGCGGGGGCTTGCGATGCGCTAATGACCTTACCTGCAGCCTCACGTGAACTAATTAAAACTCTTAATTGTACCTTTTCACACAAAGTGGAAGATTTTAGAAAATGGATTCTGTGTGGCTTCGTTTCTAAAAGTCCCCAAACAGAGGTAGCGCCGGCTGTTCCGGCAGGAGGCCCACGGGGAGCCCTTGTCCTTCCCACCCTGTTCCTGCCTGAGAGTCTGCTCCATCCCGGTCCCGCGGGGCTGGGTGGGGCGGGGGTGGCTGGACATGGACCATCCTGAGTTCGCACACGCCCACCTCATGTCCCTTCATTCCTCCCCAGGGCCGTTAGAACCGCAGCATCGGAGGGGGCCTCGTGGACCGGATGCCTGTGTCCTATATTCACGGGTGGCCAGGGCTCCCGCCACAGAAGGCTGTCGCCTCCTGCTGTGGGCACTGAATCTCCTCTCTGCTCCCGCCTGCTCCCCTCCCTTCCCCTCCCCCCTCCCCCCCTGCTCCTCCCCTCCCCCTGCGCGCCCTGCACACTTCGGGCTTCGGGCGGCTACAGCCCCCTTCATCATTCGCCCACCTGTCATGGGTCTTTGGAACAGAGAAAATGCTCACTATTTCACAGAAGGGACTGATCAGACGTGACCTCTGGGGAGGAGATTTCAGTCTAGGGAGCGTTCAGTTCTCAGGACACCTGCAGGGGCGGGGAGGGGCTTCCTCGAGGGTGCAGGGCGGCGGGGGGGGGCGGGGCGGGCAGGGCAGGGACAGGCCAGGGGCGCAGGCAGAGCCCACCTGGCCCTCATCAGACGCCTGGCCCTCCTCTGCCTGTCATCTCCTGGGAGTTGGGACACCAGCCTGCCTGGCCGAGCTCAAGGCCACCCGGGGGGTGAACGGCAAAACCACAGAATGGCCATGTCCCTCTCCCAGCACTGACTCGCCTTTGTCCTCTCACTGGCCCCGAGGTGGAGGCTTTCGGGGAAGTGACAAGAGGAGCCCGGGGAGCCCCTAAGGGAGGCCCAGCCCAAAAAGTTCTCCATGACCCCATGCGCCTGTGAGTGACAGAGGTGTGCCCTTGGGTAGTGCGAGGAACATCTGTGCTGAGACGGGGGAGGGACGGACTGTCTCCAGAGAGGGATTCGGTCACTGGGAAGGAAGGGGAAGCTCAGGTCTCCGGCTCTTTGGGTAGATTGGGGGAGATCCAAGACCTGCAGAGGGTGGAGGCCGCGTCTGATGGGAACTGAGGACCGATGCCCCAGCGCTCGGGAGGGTAGGGACCATGGGGCAGGGACGGGGTGGGTGGGTGCAATGGGTCAGCCGCCGGGAGTGGCGGGCCTGTCTGTCTCTCTCTCCATGCCTGGGGTTATGTCTGCCGTGTTGTAGATGCCGCGACTCTCAGGGGCACGAGCGGGCCCAGCGGAGCTGGCATGCAGCCAGAGGGACGAGAAGGAGCCCAGGGCTCCCCTCCTTCGTGTGTGATGCCCAGAGCCTCCGGGGCTCTGGTTAAAACAGGCTTGGTTCTTGAAACCTGGCTATACTGTGTTGTTGAATAAACATCTCTAAGGAGAATGATGCCGTCACCCTTCAACTTAGGACTCAGACCTTTGAGATCTCTTGGGAACCACATGCTCAGGGGGTCGCGGCATAGCCAGACAGATCCGCTCAAGCTGGAGCTGGAGCATGAGAGGGACAGTCTCGGGAGTGGCATGACCCCCGGGAAAGGGCAGGCCACCAGGCTTCCTGGGACCGGACGGAGCACCGTGGAGCTCGTGGAAACGGGCACTGGAACAGCAGCCCTGGTCCCCTTGCCTCGCTTCTCACGTCTGCCCCACGAGGCCAGGTTCCAGAATGGACAACGCGCGGCGACACCAGTAAGACCGGAATGGGCTCACGAGGTTGCTCTCTCCCTGGAGCCGCGCATCCAGACAGCCATGGCTGGGCTGCAATGAGCCCGAAAATACTTTTAATAATGACCAAAGTGATGTCCCAAGGACCTGTTGGAAGTGATCTTCTTAAATGTCAACACCATTCATCATTAATGAGAAAACAAAACCTTCCGGCATTATTAGTCTTTAGAATTAGAGAACACATGGGTTGATATTCTGTCATTTTCAAAACCTAATAAGGAGGGATCATTAAAACCTTGGATTCGATATTACTTGCCTGCCCGGGTCTCTGCGAGCCCCCGCCGCCATCTGGTTGGTTGGAAGCAATGCCGCCTCGTGACGCGTGGCTCAGTGGCACCCTGCCAGCTGGCAAAGGCACATTTTGGAGATTCAGGCTGTGTGAGTTGGACCCAAAAAATCATCAAGATAGATAGCATGATAACAAGATAGAAGAGTTTTTGATAAGATGATGAAAATTCGATGTTTTATATTATTTCTTTTTCTCAAGTGGTGGGAAAAGGCGGTGTCGGCACATCGGGGAAGGAGTAGGACGTGGAGGTGGGACCGTTGCTGGAGTCGGGAGCCCCCAGACCTGGACCCCCCACCACTTGGAAGGGTCCCGGCCCCGCTCACTCTCCCCAAACCTGGGCCCAGCTTCTGCACCTGGAAGGGGACGGCTCGGCCTCCCTTGGACCACAAGGTTCTCTGGCAAGTGGCATAGGGCTGCCGGGATGACAGGAACACGGGTCCTGTGTCCTGCATCTCCATCTCTGTGACGTTACAGACCCACTGAGGAAAAGACTTAACTGACTTCCGGACAGAGGTTTGAGTACGACCCATGTGTTGGTTTAAACACCACAAACCCACAGGAAGCTTCGGACCAGTTTTACAGCTTATTTCAGGCAGCCTCATGCCAGGACCACAGAGACACGTTGTGCCTGCACCGACTGTGCCCAAGACGCTCTCTGTGGCCGAGCTAAGGGGACTGGGGCTGGAGCACGAGCTCAGCTCCTTCTCCGAATCCCATCGCGTTTGTTATGACCCCTCGAAAAGAGCATGCCGCGCGCCCCCTGGAAACGGCTCTCACAACACAGGGACTTCACCGTCACTGCACAAAGCTCCTCCCAGTGCACGACTAATACACATTCACACTCCACCAGGCACATTCTTTTAAAAGTCTATATTTAAACCCTGGCACTGAGCGCTGAGATCCTTGAAAATAATGTGAGCTGGGTGCAGCACTGAGAATTTGGTTAGTTATTTTAATTTTATGTCTTATTATGGAATATGATGAAAAGGAAAGCTCAACATCCTTCAGAAGCCAGCATTTCCAAATTCTCTGGAAAGTGTCTGTTTTCTAAAAAATATAAAGTGGAAGTGGGGATGTACACAACAAGCCAGTGAGATCCATGGACTACGTCATACAAACCACGGGAAGCCAGCTTATAGGAAACAGTGGTGCCAAGTGACCTTTCAGATTCACAGGGACAATGTCTTTTAGAGAAAACATATTAAATTTTACATTTCCGGTCATCCCTTTGGATCCACACACCCTGACTTCAACAAACAGGCAACCATCCTTGGGGCAGGAGCGTCGACCACAGGACCACTGCATCTGGGCATGCCGGGACCTCCGGGGGTCTCCTGCCCTTGGGTTCCCTGTGGCTCCTCAGCTGTGCGCTCCGTAATGTGTGTATGGTCTCCTCCAGATAGCACCCTTCAACCTGCGGGGTCCCTGCAGGCAAAGGTGAGCCCCCAGCTGGTGGGAGAAAGTTCTGCAAATGTGGGCGCAGAACCTTCTGTGAGGCAGTTCCATAAATGACCAGCCCAGTCCTCCAACACTGGCGTGCCAGCACACAAGACAATACACGCACGTGCACACACGCACAGGGATGTATGTGCATGTACAAGTGTGCACACAGGGATGCACGGGGATGGACACATACATGTATGCACAGTGACACATGCACACAGCCATGCAACCTGCACATGCATGAACACATATGCCTGCACACGCACACACACATGCACATATATACATGTGCACACGTGTACACGCCATGTCTGTGCACACCACTGTACATGCATGCACACACATGCACGTGCACCTTACACGCATGCACGTGCGTGCCCCTGTGTGTGCACACAGGTATACATGCATCCTGTGCACCCAGGCGTGCACACACAGGTGCACAGAGAACCTCTGCAAGAGGAAATGCCAGGTCAGTGTCCACTAAGTGTAGGTGCTCATCGGAGAGAGAGGGAAGCAGAGCCTGATTGTGTCTGTAGGCCGAGCCGTTTCTGGAATGGGCAGTGGATCCCAGAGAGTAAGGCAAGTTGCCTGGGAGTCATCAAGTGAGGGAGATGATTTTTAAATGGCTGGTCCTGAGGCACCCAGAGAAGTAGGAGGCGCAGGAAGGTGGAGGGAGGGGGGCAGGGCTGGAGCATGAAGTAAGAGTGGCAAAACGCCCCTTTTTCCCGGGATGGGAGCTGCCTGACTTATGGTGCGCAGGCTCTGCCCAGCCCTTCATTTAACTCTCACCGAAATCCTGTGAGGCAGGCGCTCTGGGCCCTCCTGCTCAGAGGAACAGTCCCAGGCCCAGGTGGTGGGGCAGAGCCACGCCTCCTTCTCGGCCCACAGCAGCCTTGGGGCTCACTTTTCTGGTCAGCAACACGCAGAGGCATTTGGCTTGCGAAGACACAGCTACTGACTGCTGGAAAATTCTGGCCCTGTTCCCTAGACCCCCCACTGCAGGGCTGCCCAGAGTCCAGGCCCTGAGAACCAGGAGATGCTCAGTAAACAGCAGACTTCCTAACTGTGTTTCCTGTGGTCCAGAGGCCTCCTGGAGAGACCCCTAGCCCTGTTCTACCCACCAGGTTGTACCCTTCCTGGTCTTACCCTCCCTCCCAACCTTCATCTTCCCCATGTTCCACCCCTGCCCAGAATTCTTGCCCCTGCCCTGTGCACGCAGGGGTCCGTGCCAGACCCTCCATGGATTATCTGGGAGAAGTTAAGTTGGGATGGCCGGATCCCAGCTGGATCCCTGCGGCTGACATCTTGCTCTGATCAGCTTGTGGCAAGTGGCCACAGACATTCGCCACACTGGTGGTCAGCGGCCCCAACACACCCCACCCTGAGCCACCCACCCCAAGCCACCATGGGACCCCCGACGGTCGCTGAATAGCTCTGTAGGCTCGGCCATGCTCCTTTGCCTCCGCATCTCTAGGAATGGGTCTTGCGACCACCGGGAAGTTGTTGGAGGGATTGAAACCTTGACAACAGAGATTTTCGGTGTCAGGCTCATAGTAAGTACTTCACAAAGGCTCACTCCCTAGCAGGGACCCAAAGCTCAGCACTGGGGACAGACGCTCCCTCCTGGGCTCCAGCGCTCCCTGGTGGACAGGTGCACACGCCCCGTGCAATGGTCACGGACGGCTCTGTGCTCCAGAGCAGGGCATCCCACCTCAATGGCTTGACTCGTCCCTCGGATCGGAAGTCCTCAAAGCCTCCTAACCCGGGAAGAGTCTCCTGCGTGGCAAAGGGCAAGCTTCCCCGCAGTAGGCTCTGAAAAGGAGAGACTGTGCCCCTGCGTGTTCTCGAACTCGGGTTGGGACTTTCAGGAAAACCAAGACTGTGGTCTAACCATGTGGATTAGACAAACCATTGTGTGTTCAAGTCCGGGTTAAACGTGGTCTTTCTTCCCATGTCTTAAAAGTGGCACCACCCAGCAGCCAGGCTGCTTTGCTCCCTCCCCTCCCCACCTGCCCGCTCTCCATGCTGTTTTCCAGGATCGTGAGTCTGCATCACGGTGACGGCCATCAGCCGGGACGCCTCTCCAGTGACCGGACTTGCCCTACCGGCTGAAGACCACGATGAGGCCAAGTTCCCCGGAATTCAGGCCTATTTCTGCCATGGTGCAGATGGTGCCCAGAGCACTTTCTACTTTGATTTAAATACCTGCCCTTGTTCTTGGCTACAGAAAAGGTTTTTCCCTTTTTGCTCACTTCTGTTTGTTGTTCTGGAATATGAAAATGCTCCCCATTATCATAATTGTCTGGCTTTTAATGTGCTTTTGCCAACATGGAGGTTTCCTGTTCTAAAATCCTTTATAAACTGTCAGAGAGCCCGTAGCTAGCCGTCCTCCGTTTTGGTGTGTCTCTATTGTGAGCAGCCGCAGAAATGTGGCGCTCCTCGCTATGATCGGGTTCAATTAACTTTGGTAAAATCAGTTCTTGGCAACACAAGTTGCATGCTCCGTGATAAATGCCCGTAAGTAGCCAGACAGATTACAGAGACAAGGCGTTTAGGAAAATTATGCTGCGGAACCAATAGTTAGTTTCGCACTTTGATTGCCCACCAGGAAGCAGGAGATGACTGCACAGTGCGAGCAGTTGGGAAGGGTCTCAGAGTGCAGACAGGCGACCTGGGGGGCAAGGGCCCCCGCCCCAAGCCCCTGACCCTCATCTCCAGGACTTGCTTTATGGAGAGAGCACTGACCGCAGTCTCTGAAGACCGCAGGGTCCCCGTGCCCCCGACACGGTGACCGAGCTGTGTGCAGCCTGAGGGAGGCCCCTGTTACAATATGAGTCACTCACAGTGGCTTCCTCTCCATCCCCCAAACTCATTACCAGGGCTCTGTGTAGCCCGGGGTCATGTCCACACTCCATGTTGCCAAAAGCTTAAAGTCTTTTATTTTCTTAAATAGATACATTGTTCCCTTCGAGTTGCTTCTGTTCCACCATATCTGCATGAAACCAAAGTGTCTTCCTACCAAGCGAAGCGCATGCTTTCTAACTGTGAATTTGGATCTGTGAATATTAAGCTTTCCTAAATCAGGCCATATTTTTTACACATTTAAGTTTCTGATTTTAAAAAAGTCGGACAAAATGTCCCCAGATGATTTTCCTTACTCAACCAGGAACGTGAAGAAGCGACTTAGCCTCGGCTGCTAATTTTAACCCTAACGTGACTAGGTCACACCAAGGGCTCTGTTACTTCCGTGAAGCGCGATTCTCCTTGGAGAAGCCCGAGCGGCGGGCACGCGGGTCACGCTGACGGCAGCACACGCATCCCTGCCTGGCTGTGGTGCTCCAAGGGACTACCAGGAAGCATCGACAAGTGTCCTCGAACATGCTCAGGTGCTAGTGGTTGTTAATCTCAAAGGGGAAATCGGGGCAAGGACCGCCCGTCAGCGACCACAAGCCGGCCACGGCTCAGAGCGCCTGGCGTGGAGCCCAGGAGGCAGACGCCGCCCTCGTTCCGTGGGTCAGACCCCCCCGAAGCATGGCTCTCAGATGGGCACACGGACCTCCCGCCTGTCCAGACCCACCGCCGGCTGGAGACTTCCAAGCTCTGCCCAACAGATGACTTTCTTTAAAATGCGCTTAAGAAAGAAAAATGAGTTCTCAGAATGGACAAATTCATGTTAATGCTTCTCTGTCAAAATATTGCACTGTCTAGACTTAGCTTTGAAAATCCATCTCTTCGGAATCTGTATTCTGCAAATGCAGCTTTTACAAAATGTATTAAATTTGAAGGGCAGAGCCAATAATCTCAATGTTTGAAGATTCAATTTAAATACTAAAAGTGGTCAAGAGCAGCCCCGGGGGAATCCAGGTGAAGAATTTGAGCTCTTGTGCAGTTGAGGTTTTGAAGTATTTTCAATATTTAGGAAAAAAGAAACGCCTTTGCTCTCTTCTAAAGGTCCAGCAGCTCAGACCACCTGCAGGGATGGCTCCACTGTAAGGACGCGCCGTGAGCTGAAAGCAGACCCTGAGGAGAGTCTTGGCTGAATTTCTGCGAGAAATCACTGCCTGATGTCCTGCATTAATATTCCGGCTCTCCAGGGACGGTCCCGAGCAAAGAGTGCTTTAGCCACGGCAGGAATGGATGCCCATCCTTTCTGAAATAGCGAGTGTTCTCAAAAGTGCCTCCCGGATCGGCCATCAACTTTGCTGGCATTTCAATTCCTCTAGTGGCCGCTGGTTTCACCACGTTTTGAGGCTTCGAGTTCAGGACAGAAGCTCAGCAGCTGTGCTCTTTCTCTGATGCCCTCCTGTCCCCAAGAGTTTGCTCAAACTCCAAGGGGAGCCTCTGGAGAAGTCACCCTCCTGGCTCCAGGTCACCTGTCAGGGAGGAGGACGCATGGTGGCCGGAACACAGGGCAGCTCACACACCAACTGCAGGCTACAGGCCCTTGGTTTGGATGAACCAGGTTGGTGGGACCCTTAGAACCTGTGCCTCCAGCCAGAGGATCCCCATGTGCCCACCTGAGCGCCGGAGAACTGTGTGCCCCATGACCTCCCTGGAAGACAGGGGAATATGGAAGCAGAGAAAAGGTTAGTGAGAGGAGGGATGTCAGTGAAACTGAAGGGAGAGTGGTGTCCCCCGAGCTGGGCAGACAGGAGACCAGGAGGCAACTGTCCATCAGGGGTCTCAGGTCGTGAGAACGGGCAGGCCGATGTCACACCAGAAGACGGGGCAGGAAGGTCGTCCTAGGGGCTGAGACCGCTTGCACAGTGGAGAGCTGCCACAGTGTGGGGCCGTCAGAGGCGAGAGCAGCTGCAGAGCACCTGTGCCCACCTCCCTTGGTGGAGAGGGCACGGTGTTGTCCCGACAACTTGACAGATGCATAATCCGAACCCCTTGACATTCAGCAGTAAAAGTGTACAACGCGCTGATTTTTAGCAAATTTACAGATGTGTGCACCATCACCACAAACCAGTTTTAGGACATTTTCATCCCTTCACGATGTTCCGATACCTGTTCCCGGTGGATCCCAGATCCCGTCCCCCGTCCCAGAGGAACACTTGTCCCTCGTCTCTGCAGAGGCAGCGGCGACGGCATCACACATGGAGGAATCTTGTGTCCAGCTTCCTCTGCACACCTTCACGGCTTCGAGGTCTGGCATAAATCAGCGCTTCGTGCCTTTCTGTGCCTAAATACACTTCCGTGATGCGGACACAGCACTTTACTTACCGCATTATGGACTGTCAGGCTGTTCCAGTTTGGACAAATGATAGACTCTTGTGCCACGAAACACCCCCTGCCCCCACACTGCGCCCTCTTTCCCACAGACACTGTGTCGGGGTGGATTTGGGGGGCATGCGACCTCTTTGAAAGTGCCCCGTGGGGTTCAATGCCAGTTGCCCTTTTCTGTGGGTGCATTTCTGCTCATTCCTGCCAACGCTTGGCACCCCGCAGCCCTCCTGATTTTAATTTGTGTTTTCCTGAAGATGAATCGAGTGGAGCCTCTTCTCAGGTGTTTTGCAGCCACTGGACACTCTCTTCGGTGAAACAGCTACTTAAACCTTCTGGTCATTTATTTTTTCAATCAAGTTGTTTGTCTCATTGAGTTGTAAGAACTCCTTATGTATTTAGGATCCAAACCCTCCTTATCAGAATCACGATTTATACCTATTTTCTCCAGTGTCTGTCATGTATCTTCATTATCTTAATAGTGTCTTCTGAAGTACAAAAGTATTTAATTTAAATAAAGTCACGCTTAGCCACTGTTCTTTCATGGATCACCCTTGTTTAGAGTTCTTTGCTTGACAAAGATCAGAGGGAATTTATCCTGTATTTTATTCTAGAATTTCTATGGGCTTTTTCTCACACATTAAGCTTATGATCCACTTTGAGTTAATTTTTGTGTATGGCTACAGATAAGAAAATATTATTTTATTACTTTTTTTTCCTTGCATGTGAATATAGAAACATCCCAGCACCATTTGTTGAAAAGATTTGACTTTTTCCTCTGAATTGCCTTTGTAGCTTTACTGAAAATCTATTGGCCATATATGTAAGGGTTTAGTTCTGGACTCTCTATTCTGTTCAATGGACCAATATCCCTGTCTTTACTCCAAAACCAGGTGCCTTGTTTACTAAAGCTTTATACATTGCTAATACTTTTTGGTATAAGGTAGAGTAAGTCTGTGTTCTTTTTTTTTTTTTTTTCAAAATTACTCTATTATTTTATGTCCTTTGCATTTCCCCATGAAATTTAGGATCTGCTAGTCAGCTTCTATTTAAAAAAAGAGTTTGATAGGGATTGTAGGACTCTCTAGATCAGTTTAGGGAGAACTGCTGTCTTAATGACATTAAGTCTTCCCATTCATGAACATGGGATACCCTTGCTTACTTCGTCCTTCTGTAATTTTACACAGCAGTAGGGTGCACCTTTCAGGGTAGAGGTCTTACGCTTCCTTTGTTAAAATTACTGCAGAGTATTTTATTCTTCCGATGCTATTGTGAATGGACTGGTTTTCCCGATTTCATTTTCAGATTGTTCATTGTTCGTATATAAAATACAATTTATTCTTTATTGTCTTATGTTATGCAGCGTTGGTAAACTTGTGTCATTATTTCTGGCAGTTTTTCTGAAAATTTCGGTATTTTCTCTATACAGGATGGATGCCTCTAATTTGTGGTGGTTGTGACGGTGCTGACTCAAACCTCCACATTCTGAGAAGCAGCCAGTCGAGGAATGGCTGTTCTTGCCTCGGTCCTGGTGTTGAGGAAAGCATTTAGACTCCGGCATCGTGTGCGAGTGGAGCTGAGAGTTGTTAGCAAATGTCCTCTATCAGGGTGAGCGAGTTCCCTTCTATTCCTGTTTGTTGAGTTTTTGCCCTAAATGGATAATGGATTTGTCCAAAGCTTTTTCTGTACCTAATCTAGATGATCACGTAGGTTTTTGTCCTTCATTCTATTAGTAAGATTTACTCTGTTAGTTCATCTTTAGATATTACACCAACCTTGTATTCTTGGACTAGATCCACTCGGCCATCAGTCGGTTTTGTATGTCGCTAAATCCTGTTGAGGAGTTTTGCATCTGTCTTCCTGAGGGAAGTTGGCAGTTTTCCTTTCTGGTGACGTCTTTCCCTGGCTTCGGCAGCAGAGTCGTACGGGATCTGCTCAGTAAGAGACCGCAGCAACTCTGACTCTGGTTGCCCCACAAGCTTGTTGTTCTTGTTGCTTATTTAGCATGTTGCCTGGACAAAATGTCTTACACCCCTGCCCCCGACAGCCGACGGCGTCTTGTTAGTCGTGCTCCGGGTTCTCATGGTTACGCGGTTGTTCCTTTTTCAGCCTCGCCTCCCAGGGTTGTCTCTGCTCCTGCCAGTGGTCAGCGCCAGTGCTCAAACGCCTTGCCCGGCAGAGCTCCCGCCCTCTGCTCGTCGACGTGTGTCTGGGCTCAGCAGAGCAATCAGATTTCAGGATTCTCTCAAGCCCACCCCACTCCTACAGTCTGCAAGCACTCGCAGGTCTTCCCTGTGCCTGCCCACAGCTCCTAGTGGGGATGCGTGGAGAGGTCGGGCTGGGTCTTTCCTGATCTGCCTGTTGAGTTTCTGGCCAGGCTGTTTCTTGCTCCAGCCAGCCGTCTCAGATAGAAGAGCGGCCGTTCCAATTCAGGGTCCCCCATTGCTGCTGACTTCGACACCCCCGACAGGCAGGGATCTTTCGCCCTTTGCTCCAAGCCAAGCTGAGAGGCTCCCTCCAGCACTGAGGCTTCTGGGGATTCTCAGCCAGCCCTGACCTGCCCCATCGTGCAAACTGGCAGAGCCACTAGGAGCAGAAGGCAGAAGCGAGAACACCGCGGACCGACCACTCTTGCCCAGAGCTCTGCGGTCGGATGTGATGCATGTATCGTAGCTTTCTGATGGGCCTGGCTGACTGTCGGGGCCCTGGGACGGCTGCCCCGTCGTTTCGTCCCGTTCACGGCTCCTCCTCGGTCCATCACGTCTGACGCGTCTGGGCCAGCGGCTGAGAGTCCGACGTGCAGGCTCCTCTCGGTGCAGCTCCGCACCAGCCTGACTTCAGACACGCTCCCACCTCTTTCTGAGTCGGCCTCTGCTGGTGTGGAAATAAGTCTGCCGAAGGGAATTTCTAAGTTCACACCCAGCTCCAAAACATTAACTCAAAGAGCCAAACATGCATATTAGAATCACTGAAATTCAACTGCGCAAAATAGATCCTTTCTTCCAGAGGAAGGTTTGGGCAGCTCCGTCTCTGCTTCTTGCTCCCAACAGTCACGAGCCCTTGGGGGGCCCCCTGCTGTGTTTAGAGCACAATTAAACAGACAGGAAGCAGCACAGCTTTCGCCCAGCATCCTTAGAAGCCTCTGTCTTTCAGAGACGCACCCCACACTTCCGGGATCTGAACACATTCCCCTTTCCCGAGGGTTGGTGGTCCTTGCCATGGAAGTCTTACTGGACCCGTGACAATATGTGTGTGTCCTCAGGGACCCAAGGGACCCAAAACTCCTTGTTTCCACAGGGTAACACCAGGGAAGGAGCCCTTACGTCCCCTTCTTCTAACATTGTGCTCTCCCCTGCCTCCTCGTACCCCACGCCCACTCCCCGCCCATCTCCGCCACAGGATCCCTGGCTCTGCTCTCTGTCCACTGCTTCCTTTGATGCTTCCTCATGACCTGACACACAAACGCCCTCCAGTCCCAATCTGTGACCACTAAGAGTGGCAGGAAACCGTGTCATGTGGACTTTGTGTCCACTCTGGAGTCACGTAGCAGGACAAGGAAGCTCCCTTAGCTTCCCCTCTAGCTCCGTTCTCATAGGTCCCCCCGAGAAATTACAGTATTTCCTATTGATGCAATAATGTGACAACTGTCTACAGGAGCAAGTGGGCAACTCTTTAAGAACCAGTTCCCAGAGGCTCCCTAACTGTGCACTGAGAGTGTGGGGGCCTGCCTGTTGGTGTTCGACGGACGAGCTCGCCCTTCCTCACCCTCACAGCCTGTCGCCGCCCCATCATTAACTTCAGGTAAGTTTTGTGTACTTGTGCTTTACATGAAGCCGGGCCCTGGAAAGCGTTCATTCCCCCGACGGTGTTGGCCGGAAGCGGAACGTGTGTCCGCCAGCCCCACGGGACAGAGCGCACGCCCTCAGAGTTCTCTAGGTCCCTGGGGCTCTAACTCAGTGTGTTTTCGTGTCTCGCTACTCTGCCGTCTGGAAGCCTGCACGAATTTTATGGTGAGCGCTCCTAATTTTCCTAGAAGGACAAAGATTTAAAGAAAAAAAAATTCAAGTGGGAGCGGGGTCAGAGCCGACGGCTGGCTGGCAGGGGCTCTTCAGCTCCCGAGCCGGGGCTGCAGGGGGAACCGCGTAACAGGTGCCTGGGGTCTCCTCATAGCACCACTCACAGCTGCACCTAAATCCACACTCAGTTAAAAACGAGAAGTTTAATTAAAAATATCTTCAAGATGGAGAAAATCTGTAGCCGATAAATGCTGATGTTTTCGAAAGCTTGTGGTCTCACTGGAATTTGCTTGTTTTTTCTGTCTCCTCTAATACCCTGGCCAGGTTTCACCTCGGGGTGGCCGTCAGTCACCCCTCACCCGAACATGGGGGCAGGGCCGAGCCTGGGAGGCCTCCTTGTGGGGACAGCAGTGATGCTCGGGGGTGAGGTCCTGGCCACAGGCTCTAATCGGGAATTGCTGGGGGACCAGAAGTGCTGGGGTCCGGGACCCGTGGCGTCTTCCAGCCCTGCACCCGTCGTACCACGAATGCCCTCTCCCAAACCCGTTGAGGAGGCGAGGGGAGCAGCGGGACTTCCTGAAATCCACGGCACAGTCCCTGTCTGTTTCTGACATTATCTATGCGCAAGATGCAGCCTCTGGGAAGTCCCAGAGTGCAGGTCGATGCCGTGGACCTGGGGGGACTGTTGCTCCTCAGAAGAGACTCCATGCTGATCAGTCTGGGACCGGCCCTGCCCCACCCCACTGGGAGGCCCCCTGAGCTCCCGCCTCACCCTCCTCCACGAGACCCCGAGGGGCCCCATGACGCCTGAGCCCCATGGGCAGCCTGTACCTTCCCGGTCTCTGCGCCCGTGCCTGAAGCACCGACGGCCGTGGGCTTCCCCCTGCCCTCCCCACCCGCAGCCCCTGCCCTCTGCTCTGTCCACAGGCCGAACTCCGGACGATCTCACAGAAGCTTGTGGCTTCTCTCAGGAGACGTCAGGCCCTTCCGGCCCCCGGGCCCCTTCCAGCGGCAGAACCTCTGCAACGGGCAGCTCACCTCCCCCTGCAGGGGCCGGGCTGGGTCCTGCTCGAGCTCAGACCTCTGTGGACAATGCTGCTCGCACAGGCTTCCAGGACACCCATCAAAAGTGGGTGACCTCAATCCACATTGCCTACACCAGCACCCTATCTGTGTTGTCCCAGGATTTATGGCGTGGACTTGATTTTGGTCCTTCTCTCTCTCTCTTACTTTCTTTCCTCCATTTGCTGCCTGCCTGACATCAGACAACACACTTTGGGGCTGATCTATGCTCAGCTTCATGACGTAGGGCCAAGCTGCAAGACCAGCCCCACTCTTTTTTTTTTTTTTCTTTTCAGCGTAACAGAATTCATAGTTTTACACCACACCCAGTGCTCCATGCAATGCATGCCCTCCACAATACCCACCACATGCTTCCCCCAACCTCCCACCCCCCGCCCCTTCAAAACCCTCAGGTGGTTTTTCAGAGTCCA
>PISX010008921.1:0-46970 GCA_004024625.1 Mellivora capensis
ATTTAAAGAGAGGGTGAGGGCATTGGCAGAGGGAGAGGGAGAAAGAGAATCTTAAGCAGGCTCCACACCCAGTGCATAGCCTGACGTGGGGCACAACCCTGAGATCATGACCTTAGCTGAAATTAAGAGTTTGGTGCTTAACCAACTGAGCCACCCAAACATCCCACATATTGTTCATTTCTGATAAAGTTTTGAATCACTTGATTTTCATGTGTTCCATAAGTATTTATTTAACACATGCTATGTGTTGGGCTCTGGGTGAGTTGAGAAAGTATATATTTGAAGTTCTTGCTTAGCGATTTTATCCAACAATTACCGGATTCCCATTTGGTTATCACTAAAGCACATGTTGAAAGGTTGGAAAACAGGTATAATGAGTGGGGAGAATCCCTGACATCTTTTCCTGAAAAGATACTAAAGAGGAAGGAATGAGTAAAAAAATAGAACTGTCTGTTGTGGCAGGAATTCACGTCTCTCCATTTACACACTATCATTCATAGTGTTTTCTAGCACTTGGTGCTGGTTTTAGGTGATCATCCAAGGCCTGCGCAGAATCTGATTTGACCTAAAAGATCTTACTCCTCTTTGTCACCTGCTAAATGACTTCTCCTAATTACTGGTGTCAGCATTTCCCCCCCTTTTTTTTCACTTATGCTTGTAAAATAATAAGGGCAAAAATGCAGTAAAATATTCAAGTCATTGACCTAAATAAACACCGTTATGCAGAAAAATCTGTTGAGATTGCTGAGAATGAGTATCAGCTCCCAAGTTCCCTGTGGGTAACACTAAGTGTCAGACCAATGTCCTTGTGTACAGTGAAATATCGATTTTCTGTGTGTGGTGGTCACAAAAGGTCAAGGAAATTCCAGTTCTGGTTCCCGTAACTAAAAAGTTAACCTAGCCTGGGGTGCCTGGATGGCTCAGTTGGTTGAGTGTCCAACTCTTGATTTTGGCTCAGGTCATGATCTCAGGATTGTGGGATTGAGCCCTGTGCTTGGCGAGGAGTCGACTTGAGGATTTTCTCCCTCTCCCTCTGCCCCTCCCTGCTGCTTGCATGCTCACTCACTCTCCTTCAAATCTTTTTTTTTTTTTAAGATTTTATTTATTCATTTGACAGAGCGCACAAGCAAGGACAGCTGCAGGCTGAGGGAGAGGGAGAAGCAGACTCCCCACCAAGCAGGGAGGCTGATGCAGGGCTCAACCCCTGCACCCTAAGACCTGAGCCAAAGGCAGACTCTTAACCGACTGAGCCACCCAGGAGCCCCTCAAATAAATAAATCTTAAGAACCAAAAGAAAGTTACCTAACCCCTCAAGACCTAATTGTCTTCATGTGTTAAATGAGAAGGGCTGAGCTTTATGAAACCTGAAAGTCTAGGGAGTTTTAGAGTTAAAAAAAAAATCATTCATTTTAGCAAATTCATTGATTCCGCAGTTATTCATTGAACAGCTTACATTGTGGCAAGCCCTGTTCCAGTTGCTGGGGAAACTATAAACAGACAAAAATCTTCTAGAAGATTACCTTCTAGAATCTTACCTTCTATCTTCTAGATATCTTCTATCTTCTAGAAGCTTACCTTCCTGTTTGGGATGAGATAATAGCCAAATAAGTAAAAATATGTAGTATGTGACCAGTGTTCCTCCACACTGTTGAGGTCATCAAAAACAAGGAATGTTTGAGAAACTGCTTCAGCCAAGAGGAGCCTGGGGAGACATGACCAAAGAATGAAATGCGGTATCCTGGACCAGAAAGAAAGACAGTAGGTAAAAAGGGAGCAGATCAGAATAGAGTATGGACTTCTTTTAATAAGAGTGTATCAGCATTGGTTCACTAGTTGTAATAAATATAGTCCAAATTTAAGATGCTAATAATAGGGGAAACTAAGTATAAGTTATATGGGAGATTTCTTACATAGTACTGTCTTTACAATTTTTCTGAAAATCTAGAAGTGCTGTAAAAAATAAAGTTTATGTTTAAAACGTGTGTGTGTGTATGAGTGACTGAGAAAAATGAAGCTGGGTCAGAGGGTAGGGAGCACAGGTGGTAAGGATGGTGAAGGCGGGCCGGACAGACAAGGTAACATTTGGGCAGAGCCCTGGATGGAAGCCAAGTGGGTATTTGCGGGGGTGGGATGGGGTGGTGGGGTTTAAGACAGAGAGACCCGAAAGGTGCAAGGCCCTCCTGGAGGGAGCAACTAGAAGGCATAGCCCCCTAGGAGTGCAGGTGGAAGTAGAGAATTAGGTCAGACCTGTGGGGGGGCTGTGGCAGGGTGGGGGCTGGGCATTAGGTATCTTTTAAGTCCAGATCAGGACTTTGGCATCGACTCTGGACCAGATGCGGGCAAAGCCATGGGTCTGGCCGCCTTCCCTGTGGCACAGATCCCACATCACATGGCCCTCCTTTCACAGGCTTCTGAAAGTTACCACTTGAGGGCCTCGTTAGGCTTTAGAGCAAGGGTTGGAAAACTACAACCGCGGGCCAAATCCTATCCCACCGGGTTCTCTGCAAAACTGTACCAAAGGTGAGCTCCTACCCTTTCCCTCCCTCCCTTCCGTGAGGTGGTTTCATACGTTCATAGAGAATTTGTAATTGTTTTGTCACATTCTGTATTCCATCCTGGGATTCTCTCTGACTTCCTAAATGATTTGTTAAAATCTGCATACATTAAGGTTCACTCTTTATGCTGTGAAGTTCAGTGGGTTTTGACAAATGCATAGTGTCATGTATCCACCATCACTGTTTCATGCAGAATAATTTCACCGCCTGGAAAAAAAACCCCTGTGCTTCACCTATTCAATTCCATCCTGACAAACCTCTGGCAACCACTGATCTTTTCACCCATCTTTATAGTTTTGCCTTTTCCGGAATGTCATATAATTGGAACCATATAGTATGTATCCTGTTTAGACTGGCTTCTTTCACTTAGCAATACGCATTTAAGATTAAGCCAAGTCTTTTTGTGGCTTGATAGCTCTTTTCTTTTTATCACTTATAATTCTCATTGTCTGGATGTGCCAGTTTATCTGTGTCACCTACTGAAGGGCATCTTGGTTGCTTCCGGTTTGGGGCCATTATGAATAAAGCTAGTATAAACATTCATGTGGAGGTTTTTGTGTGGACATAACGTTTTCAAATCAGTGGGGTGTGATTGCTGAATCGCATGGTGACACTGTTCAGCTGTTACCCTGTTTTTTTTTTTAAAGAATATTATAGAGGAATATTTTATATATATATATATATAGAGAGAGAGAGAGAGAGAGAGAGAGGAATAATAGAATATTATAGAGGAGACCTATGACTTTTTTTGATTTGTGTCCTTTGACAGTGCCATGCTACTACCCTTTTCCTATTTCTGGAGGCTTGATTGAAATTTCTCCAGAGGAGTGTTAAAATTCAAATTGTTTTCAGTGAAATTTGAAATTATGATGGAACTTCTAAGAGTAGATTCTTAAAAATCTTTTTAATTTTAAAATTTATCCCCAGTGGGTCCTACCCTGAGAACTTAATAGATCAGCCGTCTAATAAGTTGAAGTAATTGAGATACAATAGTAACGAGTTAAAAATAATCGTACTAGGATTCCTGGAGGCTTTGGGAGTGACATGTACATTTAATTTGAAATAGTGAGGAAGTGTTTCGATGGACTCTTCTTTCCATAGATGTGTAAGCTTCTCTCCATGTAAAGACATCAGAATCTGCATGATTCCTGACTGGTGCTAAAACTTGAAACATTTTGAAAACACATTGATGTTGGGGTGTGTGGCTGGCTCATTCGGAAGACTGTGTGACTCTTGATCTTGGGGCTGTGAGTTTGAGCCCCACATTGGGTATAGAGATTACTTAAAAATAAATAAACTTAAAAAAAAAAAAGAAAGGAAAGAAAGAAAACACAATTGATGTGACAGAGGGAAGGTATGAAACGGGAGAAAGGCTTGGATTTTTTTGAGTTTTATTGGTGTATGGTTATTGATGTGTAATGATATATAGTAAATACCCTGCACATTTTTAAAATGTACAACTTCAGTTTTGATTTGTGGATGACCGACCGGCGCTACAATCAAGGTAATAACGAACACGGCTGTCATTCCCAAAGTTTCTTTACTCGCCCTTGTTAGTACCCTTTGTCTTGGCAACAACTAGTCTGTCACTTTTGTCATGATAGATTAGCCTGCATTTTCTCTTTTTTTGTTTTGTTTTGTTTTAAAGATTTTATTTGTTTGACACAGAGAGTGAGAGAGCATAAGCAGAGGAAGAGGGAGAAGCTGGCTCCCCACTGAGCAGGGAGCCTGACATGGGGCTTGATCCCAGGAGCCTGGGATCGTGACCTGAGCTGAAGGCAGCTGCTTAACTGACTGAGCCACCCAGGCTCCCCTGGCTTGCGTTTTTTATAAGTTTCTGTATATTGTATATATAATTTATGTGAATTATTTAAATGGAATCATACAGTGCATATTTGTATGGAGAAGTTTCTGGTTTCCCTCAGAATAATTATTTTGAGATTCATCTGTATTGTTGGGTGGATTGGTACTTCCATTTCTTTGGTGCTGAGTAGTATTCCAGTTTATGGTGCCATGGACTGAATTGTGTTCCTTATAGTTGCATTTTGGAGCCCTAACCCCCAGCGTGACTGTATTTGCAGACCAGGGCTTTTAGGAGCTGAGTAGGGTTAAGTGAGGTCAAAAGGGTGGGGCCCTAATCTTGTAGGATTGGTGGCCTTTTTAAAAGAAGAGGAGAAGAAGGAGTCTTTCCTTCTGCACCATTGAAGGACTGTGTGAGGGCACAGTCTGGGTATAGAGATTACTGTTGACAAATTGCATAGTGTCATGTATCCACCATCACTGTTTCATGCAGAATAATTTCATGCAGAATAATTTCCAGGGCACAGCAAGGAGGTGGCCTTTGCAAACCAGGAAGAGAGCTCTCACTAGAACTGGGCTATGCTGACATCCTGATCCTGGACTTCCTGCCTCCAGGACTCTGATACAGTAAATTTCTGTTGTTTTAGCCACCCAGCCTGTGATGTTTTCTTACTGTGCCTGGGCAGGCGAAGACCTGTGGATACACCGTAGTTTGTTTTATCATCTTCCTGTGGTTAGACATTTCTAGGTTTTGGCTCTTTGCAAATCTGCTGTGAATGTTCATGCACAAGTTTTTGAGTAGATCTGTGCTTTCATTTTTATCTGGTAAATATCTACTGGCTTGATTATGTGTTTCACCTTTTAAGAAACTGCCAGATGGGGCACCTGGGTGGCTCAGTGGGTTAAAGCCTCTGCCTTCGGCTCAGGTCATGATCCCAGGGTCCTGGGATGGAGCCCTGCATCGGGCTCTCTGCTCAGCAGGGAGCCTGCTTCCTCCTCTCTCTCTGCCTACTTGTGATCTCTGTCTGTCAAATAAATAAATAAAATATTAAAAAAAAAAAAAAGAAACTGCCAGATGATTTTCTGAAGTGACTGTACCATTCGTACTAGCAGCATATGAGAATTCTGGTTCCTCTACATCAGTCTTGACGCTTGAATTTTGAATCGCTCATCCTTAGGTGGTCCACCCAGATGCTTGGAGGAGGCTCTCCGCCTGCTAGGGCACGTGGGTAGGCAGCCATTTCCCTGGGGAGCACGCTGCCATACTCTCAAGAGTGTTCTCAACCGGGAATTTATGCCCACGTGAATTTACATTCCATAAAAATACAGAATGACTTAATATCTTTATTCGTTAAGACTTATCCTTCTTTCATGGCTTTTCCTAGTTTTATTTTGCTTGCAGACCTCCTGTGTTAAGCCCAGACTTTCTGGGCTATGAGGTGTTGGAGGGAGCCTGGGTTTTTGAGTCATACACACCTGGATTTGAATTTGGGCTTTATGGCTTAGCTGTGTAGCAAGTCATGTGAACTGACTCTCCGTTTCCTCATCTCTCTAAAAAGTGTTGGGAAATTGGTAATACCCAGCTTGATTGGTCGTTATAAGTCTTAAGTATAATGCATTGAAAACATTTTCATTGAACATTTTGGAAACTATTCATTTCCCAAGATATATTTGTAATTAGAAGTCCCATTTCGGACTGACCTGCTACACACGGAGTAGGAGAGGAATTGAAGTTTTAACGGGTGCCACCAGTTAGAGGGAGGCCCAGAATACATGGCAAAATGCCAGGGCTTAAGATAACCTTGCAACGTTTAATAACATCCAGGCCTTCCTTTGGCCATTTGTGGATTTATCTCATGTTCCTATTTATGTACTTACACAAAGACAATTCCTTCCTGAGTGTGATTCCTTTTAGTAGCCCATTTGTGAACCGCCAGCATCCACGGTACTTAGGGAATGTTTTTAAGGAGGAGAAAAGGAACACATCGTGGCTCTGGGAGGGATGTTTCTCAGGCCTCTGGGATCCCAGGCAGTGTTCACGGCTGTCTGCCTTTCTCAGAGCTCGGGCTGCCGTGTTTGAGTGCGGGCCTTTTGGCCTGCGAAATCCTTTGTCCAGCTGGCTGAGGTGCGTTGAGTGCTTTGGGCCTTCTCTCCCACGCAGAAGTGGGAGTTACTCTTTGATGGCCGGGCCAGACTGCTCATCTGATGTTACTGGTGTTTGAAAGGTTGTCCTTGTTAAGTGGTTGGCATTAGTGTGGCCTGGTCGGTTGGAGTGGGAACTGCAAGGGAAAGGGAAGGTCCCGATGAGGTGGGAAGTGTGGGTGTCAGGCTGCACTGGATTTGTTTTGCCAGGTGAGGGTGTCTGGGGCCTTCTCTCCCCTGGCCAACCACTGGGTTCCAAGTGTCCTGCAGTGTTTCTCTCCTTAGAGCCGGCTGGCTTTCTTGGCATCATTCAGTCTAGTTGCTAGGAAGCCGAATAAGGCAAATGCAACTTCCTTTTGACTTACTCACATTGAACCATCTGCTTATTCCTTCTCATGGCCTTCAAACTTGGCTAGGATCATTGAGAAGAGGGTCGAGTGGAGCATCTGTGCTCCTGATCCTTTTTGGAAAAGGAAAGCTTTCTAATAAGTCTTTAACCCTCTCGGTCCAAATTCAACGCAGTTCCTCTTGTTTAGCCCCTTGTTTCTTTTAGTTAACAATTTGGAACAGGCATTTTCTTTTTAGGCTTTGTCCCTTATTTTTGTCTTAGATTTAGATCAGTGTTAATTCATTAACCACACCACTTCTTTTTTTTCTTTTTTTAATTTTATTTATTTATTTGTCAGAGAGAGTGAGCACAGGCAGACAGAGTGGCAGGCAGAGGCAGAGGGAGACGCAGACTCCCTGCTGAGCAAGGAGCCCGATGTGGGACTCAATCCCAGGACACTGGGATCATGACCTGAGCCGAAGGCAGCGCTCAACCAACTGAGCCACCCAGGCGTCCCAACCACACCACTTCTAAATGAGGAAGACGTTGTCGACGTGCATGGAATGCATTTGGCATGTAAACCTAACAGTGGTTTTAATCGAGGACTTTGAGTGCTTAGAATTGATGCACACGGATGATTCAGAATGTTCTTCGATAAGTGCCATTGTGAAGTTGGTGTCAGATACATACATTAAATGTGGCTGATAATTTGTGAAAATTTATGGTGATGTTGGTGGAGCATCTACCAAAGAGAAGCTTTAAAAAAAAAATCGGATTTTTAAAAAATTACCAAACACCTATTTTGGTTTAATTCAGTTCATTTGGGTAAATCTGATTCATTATGTTGAAGCCCCTTTCCCTTGGTGCATTTATAATGGTCTTTTCTTGTGAGAGAGCTCTGCCTTCAGTTGTCAACTCTGGAAAAGCATTGAGCAAACAAACTAGACAAAAATAGAAATAAGCATTACAAAATAGAATAGAGATTCTGAAAAAAAGAAGTCTTCAGAAAAGCATTGTTCGAGTTTTAAAAATCCAGTCTCACTGAAGATTTAATCACCTTTGAGTGTACCAGAACTGCGGAAACTAACATGTGGGCTATGGGAAATAATTTCTTCTTAAGTGTAATTTTGTCTTTGTTGGTTTTTTAGCAGCAAGCCATATAAACCTTTTCTGCCGACTTCTTATTCTCCCCAAGAGGGCTACTTAAAGGAGGGTGAAGACATGCTAAGGTAAAGTTTTATTGTTCTGGTTCAATTTGCTAAAAGCTTTAGTAGTAATGTAGATGTGTTCTTACTGTGCAGACTTATGTGTTTGTTAAAATTGATGCTATTAATATTTGCTTTTGGGGAAGTCCCTCAGGTCAGCTTGATCATATTAAGCCATTCTGCTTTAACTTCTCCCTTCCCATAGTCATTTGGACTCTAGTAACTAAAACAGACTTACGGACTGAAGGGACTCAAACACCCGAGCCCCTTTGTGAGCTCCGCCTGGGTGACCCGCTGCAGCAGGCCCTCCACTCCCTTCTTCCACACCTCCCCACCTTTTTTGTGCCACCATCTGACCGTGGGTAGATGCTCTAAAAATGCGAATTTATTTTATTAGGAGGTGAATCAGTATTCCAGTATAAATAAAGTCACTGAAAAATGGTTTGGAAGGGAAATGCAAGGGAAAGGGCACCTGGGTGGCTGGGTCAGTTAAGCGTCTGACTGTTGATTTCTGCTCAGGTCATGATCTCAGGGCTGTGCGATGGAGCTCTGTGCCCAGCTCATGCTTAGCATGGAGTCTGTTTGAGATTCTCTCTCTGTCCCTTGGCCCACCCATTTTCTCTCTCTCTCCTGAATGGATAAACAGATACAAAAGTGATACTAAAAAATAAAATATAAATAAAATAAATAAAATAAAAATAATAAAATAAAATAAAAAATAAAAAAAATAAAAAAATACAAAATAAAAATCCCTTTCAGAGTCCTCCCCACCCTCCTTTATTTATTTTTAGATTTATTTGACAGAGAGATAGACAGTGAGAGAGAGAATACAAGCGGGGGAGAGGGAGAAGCAGACTCCCCGTGGAGCAGGGAGCCCGAGCCCAGATCACGACCGGAGCTGAAGGCAGATGCCTAACGACTGAGCCACCCAGGCGCCCCACTCTGCCCCTTATTTTTAATTGAAATGGCTCACCCTGGTATATTCTAGAACTTGGTTCTTTCAAGTAGCAATGTCACGGAGGATTATTGATCCTCATCGGTTTTGACCACCATGTAGGATTCCAAAGTCTGTAAACCAGTTTTGAAGGTGATCTCACGTAGTTTAGTCTGTCTTTCACATTCAGCAGTGGAGTTCCAAGTAACTAAGGAAGTAAATCAACACGGCACTACAGGACTCTTGCTTTGGATCTACCTCTGTAGTTTTGGTAAAAGCAGTTTTCCTTGAACTGTATCTAAATTGATTTTTATATGTATGAACCTTGACAGTGCCTCTCTCTTGCCTGCATTAAAGATGAGATTTGTGTCAGATTAGATTAATAATTCAAAATTGAAAAATGCCTTCCTCGACTGCGGAAGCACTTGAAAGTATAGAATTCAGGAGTGACTGTTAATGGGGGTTAGTCTCTCTCAGGTAACCTTTCCTGACAATGCACCGGTAGGTGATCTTCTGAAGGAGGGGTTTTCTTAGCTCTGGTGTGAAGGAAACCTAAAGGCAGAGATGGATGATAATGGCTTGCATCTGCGGAAGGCCTCTCCTGCATCAGACACCGTTCTAAGGGCTTTACCTACTTTAACTCATTGAATCCTCAGAACAGCACTTCTAGGGAGGTTCCGATAGCCCCATTTCACAGGTGGGGAAACTGAGGCATAGAAGTGTTAAGTAAGTCGTTCAAGCTTCCCCAGTTAGTAGGTGACAGCACTGAGATTCATACCCAGGAAGTTGCAATTTCAACATCATGCTGCCTTCCCTGGATGATCACATACCAGCTTCTGGGGTGCCCCTCCCAACCCTGTCTGATTACTTAGAGTGGTGGTGAGCAGTTTTCAGACCACTTTGTAAAAGATTCTGAATAAATTGTGAAAGAAAGCCCGCAAGAACACAGCCTAGCAAGGGGTAGAGAAAGCAAGCAGCTTGAGGAATGGCCTCGGGAGCCAACGGCTAGTGTTTGTCAGAGACAGTACACAAAGATGAAGTCTGTGTGGGGGAAGGAAGCATTCTCGGGGAGCTCAGGGTGCTCAGGCAGTAGGAGAGGCCTGGATTCAGGCAAAAGCTTTGCCTCTTAATAAGAGTCTGGGGCCATGTCTTTGCTGAGTCAGGGAATTGGATGTGGTCAACAACTCAAATGAAAATCGTACACGGGGCGAGCAAAGGGATCGATGTTTGCTGGCAGCTTGGTGAATAGTTGTGGTTTGAGCTTGTTCCGTGGCCGCTTTGCCATGCAGCGTTATGCCTCTGGTGAGAAAGGAACTAATAGCTGCCTGCCGAGGTGGTTCTCTCCCTGGCGGGACACTCCTTGTGGACAGACACACTGGTGTCTGGATGCTGGAGAGCCGCAGTAAAAACGCCTGATTTAGGGTACACAGTGCCTCGAATTCCCTCTTTCTTCTGTTAAATCACAGCAAAGGGGACTACTTTAGATGGCTAATAGATTACCCAGCATCTGTGCGCTATTTTGCATGCCTTCAGCAAGGGAAAATTGCTGGCTCACAGGGGCTGTAGAGTGCTTAGGAGTAAAGTGAGCAGACCTCATTGTCTCATTTTTTACCCATAGCCAGTGAAGACCTTCAGAGTAAGCGTCTCTTCTTCACATGGTGTACACGGCTGCTAGAATTATCTCCTCCTCTTGAAAATAAACACCTTCACGTATGGGCTTCTGTCTGTATCAGTCTGTCTTGACAAAGATCAATGGCTCCACATAGTACTTTTCGTCATAACAGGCAAGAGGAAGTGAATGGGAGAGAACAGAATTATTGAGTGTGTTTCTATCCCTTTGTAGACACGGCCCTTCTTTTGGTGCATGCGCATTGTGCCAGGCGACCTGGTGTTTATTTCTTGGCTTTTGGGGACACATTTAGAGGGAAACTCAGTTTGCACAAACTATTGTGTTTTGATGCATCCAATAGTGTTAAAGAATTACGGCGGGATGTGGCTGGTTATTCCAAAAGGCACGAAGAGAACCACGAGCGGCCCCAGTCCACTCAGTTCGGTAAGTTTTGCTGAGATCCTCCTGTTTTCCTCATCTATTCTTTATAGAGCTGTTGCCATTCATTTTCACTTTTATAAAAACCCTGAAAATCTTCAGTGATTGGTTTTGCCCTTGCAAGAGCATGAACACGTCAGTATTTTTCAGGTGGTGCCAGTGGCAGGGACACTCGGAAAGAACGGCTTTTCCAGCACTTTTATCAAGTGGTTCAGAAAGAACGTGATCGAGAGAGGCCTTCAGATTGTGTTATTGTTTCTATCAACAACGAGCAAAGGTAAATTTATTTCTCTCTAGCCTGTCGAATGAGAATGTGTACAAATGGAATAATTAAGTATTCAGCCTTACATACATAAGTCACTAAAAGAGAATGGAAAGACTCAGGAAATGCTGTTAAAACACTGTTCTAGGGGCTGCCTGGGTGGCTCAGTTGGATGGGCGACTGCCTTCGGCTCAGGTCATGGTCCCGGAGTCCTGGTATTGAGTCTTGCATCGGGCTCCCAGCTTCATGGGGAATCTCCTTCTCCCTCTGACCTTCTCCCCTCTCATGCTCACTCTCTCAAATGAATAAATAAAATCTTAAAAAAAAAAAAAAAAGAACACTGCTCTAGGAATTACAAGAATGTGCTGTTGGGTTTACCATCCTGTGGCTGGGGGGGTTTCTGAGGATAACTCTTTTTTTTTTTTTTTTTAATGATTACTCTCTTACTCAGTTTTCTGTATTGCTTGAATTTTCTACAATGAGTATCCATCGATTTCATAATCAAGGAAAAAAAAACGAAACCAGGCTATTTTCAGGCTGGGTTCCGTGTGCCGGGCACTGTCCTAGGCTCTGGGGGTACTTGAGTGAACCTAACAGACAAACCTTTGCCTTGGGGCGCTGACAGTCTAGTGTAGGACCTACAAGTTGGCGTCACTGGTAATTTCAGAAATGGGTTCCTCTCATTTCTTAACTGCTTATTGAATTCCTTTCAGCCTTTGTACTTGTTATTTTTCCTTCGATGTGGAATGCCAGTTCCCTCTTCTCCATCGGTAACTCGTGCAGGCTAATAACACTTGTGACTTGTATAGGCTACTTAACACCTGTAACTCATGCGGGCCACTTTTGGCCCGTTTTGGCCTGGTCTTCTGCCCTCTTGGCTGTCCGCAGCTCGTCCTTTGGGTCCGCATGGTGCCCTGATCTTGTGCACCATTGGCTGTCACTTGAAGGCAGACAGGAGACCTAATGTGTGATGATAATTGTCTCTGGATTCTGTCAGGTTTCGTAGTGCTTGGCGAAGAGCATGTCGACAAATGATTGGTGGGAGGCATGCGCACTTACTCCAGGCTAGGTGCCGAGTAAGTGGTCCTGCAGACTCAGACATGAGAACTAATCATTCCTGAACAGGAGGCCACGCACGCACAAAACATAACTCAGCATGAAGGCAGTGCTGGTGTTCTCACTCTGTGTGAAAATCGACAATCTTGAAATGACTCAGAATTCTTTATTCTGTGATATCTGCTTTACAGAAACCTAACGTATTTGTAGATAGCATCTTTACTGTAGAGTTTGTGAAAGCAAAATTATAGCTTCATCTCATTTGGAGGGTATTTGGGTTGGATCTTGGGAGAAAACGTCCTGGAAGAAATGAGGTCAGTCACAGAATGGGGAGGGTGGAGAGGCCAATTCCTTTTACATTAGAAAATTATGGGATTTCCCTTTAATAATTGAAAGACAAGCAGACATGCCCTGGATTAATTTGATCGTGTGGTAATTTATTTATTTTTAAAGATTTTATTTATTTGACAGAGATCACAAGTAGGCAGAGAGAGAGGAGGAAGCAGACTCCCCACTGAGCAGAGAGTCTGACGTGGGGCTCGATCCCAGGACCCTGGGATCATGACGTGAGCCGAAGGCAGAGGCTCAACCCACTGAGCCACCCAGGCCCCCGATCATGTGGTAATTTAAAACCAGTTTTGAACCAGAGGCAGTAAAGACTCAGCATGCATAGTGGCTTGGTTTTCCCTCAACATTTAGGAGCTTTGCTATAGTCATTTGCATCAGCCAGGGAAATTGCATTAATCTTTGACTAAATCGGCTTTCTTAGAACTTGTAGCAAGCATCACATCCGATCTGTAGCACTTTGTAGCTCTTTTAGAGCAGTGATGGGCTCCAGCGGCCGTTTGACTCCTGCACCCTGATGGCCTTGCCAGTCTCCCAACTCCAGAGTCAGGCTGGCTGGTGTGGATTGGAGTACAGTGCTGTGTGGTGGACAGGAGTCCTCAAGATTGCTTTTCCGCTCCCCCACCATCTGGGGTGGTATTCGGGAACCGCTCCTCTGCCCGGTGTTCTGTAGTTCTGGCGTTTAGCCATGGATTAGGACCCTCGGCGGGTGCAGCTTAAGAACTCCTTGGCCGAGGGCAGGCTGCATCTGCCGGAGTCTGTGAACTGGGCCTTGCTGCCTGCTCTGTTGTCACTTTGATGTCGGAAAGATTTGTAGTGATACATTGGTTGGCTAATTCATTCCTTTATACTCTAAAACAGTAATTAGTTTTCAAATCCTGTCCTCCAACATGAATTATTGTTGTGAGAGGTTTTTTTTTTTTTTTAATTTTTTTTTTTAAATTTATTTATTTGTCAGAGAGAAAGGGAGAAAGAGCGAGCGAGCAAGCACAGGCAGACAGAGTGGCAGGCAGAGGCAGAGGGAGAAGCAGGCTCCCTGCCGAGCAAAGAGCCCGATGTGGGACTCGATCCCAGGACGCTGGGATCATGACCTGAGCCAAAGGCAGCCGCTTAACCAACTGAGCCACCCAGGTGTCCCGGTTTTTTTTTTTTTTTTTTTTTTTAAATTATTGTGATAGTTTTGACTCATGGGCTGTTACCCTGTAAATATAAACCATGTCTAGTTTTTCTTGTTTTCCTCTTGAATTTGTTTTCTGAAATCATCATTTACGTTCCTAAATTGCCTAGAAAGTATTTTTCCGGCCATTGTTTTAATTTTTAATTCACATAACGTGGCGTTTAATGTGTACCTGTTATGTGTGCTGAGCTCAGCGAGGAACATGTAGATAATTAAGTGACAGTTCCTCTTTTGTACCACATGCAACCTGATAAGATAAAACACATGCATAACTAACAAGTGGAAGATGGGATGTGCTGAGTTGTTCCTGCTCGAAGCAGAGGATATGTAAGAGGAAGAGCAGACTACCGTTGTAGGGTCCAAGGAGGTAAATCAGGGAGGGAATCATGTCATTTGAGATTTTAAGTGTCTGTGCAGGTTTCTAAGCAAGTATTGGGCAGGAAGGGAAGCATAAACCCAAAGGAGAGTTCTGGGATAGATTCTCTAGGACTTGAAGACCCAAGGCTGAGAAAATGGGAGATGAGAGGACTCTGGGGTTTGACCCAAGGTTGGTTATGGGATGGTTGGTGTTGACTGAGATGGCTAACTCTAGTATCATCTGTTTACTCTTTTTTGCTTGTTTGTTTACTTATTTGTTTATTTATTTATTTAAAAGTAGGCATTTTTTTCAAGATTTTATTTATCTATTTGACAGACAGAGATCATAAGTAGGCGGAGAGGCAGGCAGAGAGTGGAGGGGATGCAGGCTCCCTACTGAGCAGAGAGCCCGATGCGGGGCTCGATCCCAGGACCCCGAGATCATGACCTGAGCTGAAGGCAGTGGCTTGACCCACTGAGCCACCCAGGTGCCCCTGTTTGTTTATTTTTTTAAGTAAACTCTACCCCCAACGTGGGGCTTAAACTCAAAACCCCGTAATCAAGAGTCGCACACTCCGCTGTCTGAGCCAGCCAGGCGCCCCTCATCCATTCACTTGTTACCAAGGAATTGTCACAGTTGTAGTGACCTCAACAAATACTGGTCTGTCCCAGGAACTAATTGTAGATGAGCATTCTCTTATTTTTTTGAAGATACTAGTCTTACTGTTCTTTCAAACAATCTTACATTTTCTTATGGTCTTTAAATTGAAATGATTTCATCAAATAACATTTGAATGAGTCCATCTTGAAAAATGCCACATTTGTCTTACTTACCCAGTGTATCACACCACACAAAAACACGGCTCTCACCTGCTCTGCTTCCTTTATAAAATTCTGTATATGGTCAACCGTATGAGGACACCACATTTTCAGAAAAGTAAGTTTCCTTTGGTTAGAGTTGCCTCCAGTTCTCTTACTGATTCCATCAAAGGGATAACATACTACTGAAAAATTTTTTAAGATTTATTTATTTATTTATTTGTCAGAGAGAGAGAGAGAGAGAGATCACAAGTAGTCAGAGAGTCAGGGAGAGGCGGGCGGGGAAGCAGGCTCCCTGCTGAGCAGAGAGCCCGATGTAGGGCTCGATCCCAGGGCCCTGGGATCATGACCTGAGCCGAAGGTAGAGGCTTTAATTCACTGAGCCATCCAGGCGCCCCTCTACTAAATGTTTTCAGTATGTCTAAGAATGAAAATAAGTTGCAGGGCCTCCATGATTTTTGAAAAAATACATCATCTTCCATTTCACTTATCCAAGTACAGTAATAATATCTTAACACCTTACTTAAACTTGTCATAAAATATCTGTGGAACAACTGCTTGGTGATGTAGGTTTTTGTTTTTTTTTCCCCTCTCGTTTGATTGACAATAACCTTACCTTTTTCTTGTGTGTGTGGTTTTTTTTTTTTTTTTTTTTTTTTTTTTTTTTTTTTTTTTTTTTTTTTTTTTTTTTTTTTTTTTTTTTTTTTTTTTTTTTTTTTCTTTTTTAAAGGGAATATGCAACAGGCATAGGTCATCGGTTACAGGATCACGGCCTTGTGGTGGAAATGATTCACCTCTCCTCCGAGTCAAGTCTTACGAGAGCGCTCCAGGAAGTTAAGGATGATAGGTCGCCATTTTGCATTCTTGTTGAACAGTCTAATGTAAAACTTTCCTCTTGCACTGTAATTATACTTCATGAGTCTATCAAAAGTAAGTTTAGCTCAATCTAGAACTATCATTTAAAATGGATCCTGCTTTAAAAATATAATAGTTTTTCTTCATATGTTGGTATACTTAGAAGATTCATATTTGTCAGTAACTAACCTTGATCTAGTTGAGTAAATGGTGACTTGAATAGGTATCACAAAGTATTCTCCTGTGTATTAGGGTAATTGAAACTTAAATCATCTTTATTGCTTCTTACTTAAGAATCCAGAATATTTTGTCCAAAATATTATGTAACAAGTCAGTTCTCTTATGTGGAAGAAGTTGTGACCAAATCTTACCACCATCTTTTCTGCCCTCCGTGGTAAGTCTAAAATGTTAATGCATTCTTAGACTACCCTTCTTGCCAGCTTTACCTCTGTTGTGATACCTCAGACATTTCATTATTCTTAGGCTCGTGAGAGCGCACAAAAATGAGCCCTTCTCTACCCTAAAATACATAGCCTCAGGCAGATGCACATATCCTAGACCACCCTCCTATTTGCTTCCTGGGTGGAGTTGCTGGTTCCAGAGAGGAGAGTCTGCCTTGTGGAAGGTCCCTCAGCGGCCGCCTTGGAGTCAGACCCAGACGAACCTGGGTTCTGTAGTCCTCTTGGCTCTGTGGAAGCCCTTGGTGCTGTTCTCTGCAGTCCACACTTCCTGAGTTCCTCATGCGCACCAGGCACTGTACGAGATGCAGGCCAGCCCTGCTTCCTTCCTCCGCTCAGGTAGGCAGCAGCCAGGCTGGCTTCTCCAACAGGCGCATTATCAACTTGAGTTGCCCTAGCAGTGTAGGATTTTCACTGCTGAGTTGGGAGACCTTTCCCCTGGGCAGATACATAGTGGAGCACTAGTAGCTGAATTCATATCCTGCATGTGGCTCCTGGGACCTTCACAGAAGTCAGTGTCAGGCTGATGTCCTATAATCCAGCTATAATGTTGGGTCTGGAAAAAACAGTAGTGAGGAACACTTGGCTTCCCAATAATCTGGGGGATGCCAGGACATCTTCTGGCCATTCCATTTGCTTCGCTTCTGTATAGTGACCTATACCCACCTAGCCAGCACTGGTTCAGTACTGTTCCTAAGAGCATGAAACGATGGTTTTTTTTCAACAAAGAAAATGTCTAATTTATTTTAGACAAATAATAAGACTAAACCAAAGTGTAAAAGAAAAGGTATACTCTCAGAAGTTATAAATCCCACCTTCCTGGGGATGGGGGTAGGGGAGGTTAGTTGAACAGGTTGTGTCGAGGATTAATCACATCTGTTTACATTCATGCAAGATCATTGAGGAAATAACCGCTAAAGTAAGTAGGCCTGTCTTTGGCGTTGCATTATTTCTGACAGTGTTGTTTTAGACCTTGCACGCAGCCATTATTCAGAAGCCCGAGGAGCTGCTTCTGTGCAGAGACAAACATGTAAGACAGTCAAACAATGAAACTTCAGCACCTGTAGGCAAATACACATTCATATTTCTTCCTAAATGTAATCCTAATAAACAGTTTAAGATTTAACCAGTTACCATCATTTCCGCTGTAGCTCCATACTGCCCCTTGGATCCTAAATTTGTTCAGAAGTGATACATGGAAGACAGGGTAGGGGCCTCTCATCTAAAATGAAACTTTTATGAAGTCTTATTGTCAGTAGGTAAACCCAGGAGAGATTAGGAGACACCTATGCATTGACTGCAGCCATTAAGTTATGTAAAAGCCATTCCTAGTGTCTAGAATTTATTTTATATGTAGTATTTAGGCCCTGGAGCACTCCTGACCTGACCTGGAAAGGCTTTTAACGTGATTTAAGATCCCAGAGGCCTGAGCTAAAGACTGCAGAGCCACACAGAGGATTGTGGGTTACTCCTTGGCCTACAGCGACAGAACCTAGAAGTCCCGCACCACATGTCTGTGTGTCTGTCTGCCTTTTATCAAAGTATTAAATATACAGAGTGAAGAGATTAACACTAAAAGGTGTGTAATGAAAACCAGTAGCCCCATGTCTCACCTGCTCGCTTCTTTGAAGGCTCTGTTCTCTGCTTCTACTTGTTTCTTCTGTGAATCACTCTTGTCTCAAGTTACCCACCTGGATTGCTGGAACCAAATCAAACACCTTCGCTTTTAGGTTTTCTCCCCCCCTTAAACATTCCCAGTACACAGCGATGGGTGAAGTTGCATCCTGTCTTTTTTTAGGCTAGATTTGCTTAGCATTAAGAATTCCCATTGCTATACATGGCACCTATCTCCATTCTCTTTCTGTCTCTCTCCCTCAGTCTAGCGTGAAGCTGTCCAATTGTGAAAAGCGGGTCTGTATGGAAAAGGTGAATCAAGCTGCACATGTTATAATTTTGAAACAACGTAATGTTTGATTTTGAAATCGACAGGCACCTGCTTTGGAGGGTCCCAGGCCAGTTGGATCAGTAGACAGTCACATCTGTACTGAAAGCTGACATAGCTTAAACAACATATAGTTGGATTAACTATGTTATTTTCTGATTTTAAAAGGAATCAGGGCATCCATTTGATATAAAGCAGGCTCTTTCTCGTCCCTAGTACATCGTCATATGCCCCTGGAAGATGCCCTGGAGCTGGTGGCTAAAGAATACAGGAGATTTTTCTCAAAACGGGAGCAGGAGGAACGTGCTGGCATTGCTTTGCAGGCTGGAGATCTGGCGGATGACTTCTTGGCCCGGGAGCGCCTGACCAGCTACTCTGTCCCTTCAGGCATTCAGCACCTCCTCTTCCTGTTGAGTGAGGGAATGCATTTATATGGGAATGAGTTGAATCTGCTCATTGACTACCTGAAGACCAGGAAAGGGCAACTGGAAGGTATTTGGCACTGTTTTCCCTCCCTATTTTAAACCCCAGGAAATCCTATTCTGCAAATCCATATGTGAAAGTAAAACTAAGAATTTTTTATTTAATTGAGAGACTATACTTCTGTAGTATAAAGGTGTCTGATAGGAACATGTTCCACACAGGAATTACACAGTTTTTTAATGTGTAACCGTTATAGACTAAAATGCTTTTTTTTGAAGCTAAATTTCCTTTTGAATCAGATTTTTAATGTATAATTAGGATGACTTCTCTGTATAGATGGACAGGTGGGAAATAGTTTTTGTTCCCTGTCAGTTTACTTTTGTGATTCAAAAGTTTCGGCTTTTTAGTTGATATATTTGTAGATTTTTTTTTTTTTTAATTTATTTGATAGAGAGAAATCACAAGTAGGCAGAGAGGCAGGCAGAGAGAGAGGGGGAAGCAGGCCTCCCGCTGAGGAGAGAACCCGATGTGGGGCTCAATCCCAGGACCTTGAGATCATGACCCGAGCTGAAGGCAGGGTCAGAAAATAACCCACTGAGCCACCCAGGCGCCCCTGTAGATTATTTTTAGGTGTATGGTAAATATAAAGAAGTAGTTCCTAATCTTGAAGATTGTAAAGAGCATTCCAATTATGAGCCAAACTGGTTAAAATGGTGACTTTTCAGTTTATTTGTTTTGAGTAGGTGAGAAGAAAATAATAATCACTTGTCCCTGTAGGGAAACATAGCTGAACTTCTAGGGCCATGTTAAAGCTTTAAAGAAATCGTCCATCTTATAAAATGTAGAATGTGTATTTTATTTAAGATTTATTTATTTATTTGAGACAGAGAGAGAGCATAGAGGGAGAGGGAGAAGCAGGCTCCCCTCTGCACAGGGCTTGATCCCAAGACCCTGGGATCATGACCTGAGCTGAAGGCAGACATTTAACCGACTGAGCCACCCACATGCCCTGAAATGTATTTTATTTTTGTACATTTTTTTGTACCTTCTTCTCAGGGTTGGTGGGAGGGCTCATAAACTTGAAACACAATTGTTTTTTTTCTTTCCCTGAGTGCTTATGTCATTTGTTAATTGACTGATTAAGTATAATTGACATATTGTATTACTTTCAGGTATACAACATAATGATTTGATATTTGTATATATCATCTAATGGTGACCGCAACAAGTCTAGTTAACATCCTGTTTCTCTTTGATCATAGAAACCTCTAAGTCAGAAAAATTACGGTCTTCTTTGACTTCCCCGAGTTGTTCCTTTTGAAGCTCGAGCCTCTGGAACAGACTTCTGGTGACCATTCATTTTCTTCATTTTTCCAGGCTTTGAGACACTCGAGACTTTGGCTACCAGTAATCATTCCTCATTTCAAGGAAGGAATACCCCTGTCGTGGGCAAGCCACCTCCACTTCTTCCAACCCCTGGAAAGCCCTCCTTCTCGGGCCCTCATCCCCCACTTCCCGCCAAGTCCCCATTGTTAGGGGACAGACCGGGAGGGATTCTCCTTCCACCACCAGGTCAGTGCTTCCCTTCAGGAATAAGAGCTCACGGTGGCTCTGCTGCCTCGACGCGCATGGCTCTGAGAGAGCAGACAGTTGAGAACAGCTGCAGTGTCTTTTGGCATAGTCTCAGCGAATGCTAAGATTTCAGAAGACCAGAAGAGACATCTGGGGTTTCAGTGGGTGCCATTTCTCTTGAGTGAATTGCTTAAGTTTTAACATGGGGGACGTGTAGAGGAGCTTTCTTATCAAGGTTGGTGGCCACATTGAGGATGGCTTAAACGGAGTTCCCTTAATATGCACTCTGAATTCCATAGTGTTTTCCAGGCTTTTCTGAGTAGTTGGCATAAATAGTATCTGACATCTGCCTACAATGAGGTTGTATTACTGTGGACTCCTTCCATTGTAAGTGACAGGGACCTAACTCAGCTTAAAACAAGGAGACCTGACTGGCTTACATAACTGAAAATGCCCCGGGTTGACTCACTTCTAGCCAAACTGGATCCTGCCGCTCCAGCCTGTTCATCAGACATCCATCTCTTCCCTCTGGGAGGAGACTTGGGTGTGGCGCTAACCACTTGGGTACCAAGTTCCAGTCAAGCCCAGTGTCCATTATGCCTCTGATTCCTGGGGTGGCTGGTATCTGAGCCTTTCCTGCCTCTTGAGGGTAAAGAGGTTTTTTTTTTTTTTTTAAGACTTATTTAATTATTGAGAGAGAGAGAGATTGAGCATGAGCGAGCAAAGAGAGGAGTAGAGGGGAAGGGAGAGAAGCAGACTCCCCACTGAGTGGGGAGCCTGACACAGGGCTCGACCCCACGACCCCGAGATCATGACCTGAGCCGAAATCAAGAGTCGGCCACTTAACTGACTGAGCCCCCCCAGGCGCCCCAAGGTTAAAGAGTTTTAACTCCTCTCTAGGCACCTGGAATGCAGTCCCACTCCTTCTGTTCTTATCTTCCAAATATTTGTTTGTACACTCTGTCCCCTCTCCTGTGTTCCTTGTAGTATTAACAGTGGGAGCAGGGAAGAAGCTGGATGAGAGCATGTTTTCAGTCTGCCATGTTAAAGACAAAAGTTGGCAGTAAAGTCTTCATAGAAAGGCGGCTTTTCTCCTGGGCCTTAAATAAAACTTGGACCTTGGATGCATTTGTATCTAAGAGTCATGGTCTTTCATGTGAGCAGGGATCATTTTAGCCAAAAACTTTATGAGCACAATATTTCCACCTTGGCTATTACTATGAATCAAAATAGAGAGAATGTGTCCTTTTGCTTCGGTCGCTGTATTATTAGCGAAGTCTGTGTTGAAGATCCACAGCCCTAGAGGTGAACGTTTCTGAGCCCCCTCCCTTTCTGACCTGGTGACCTTTGGGATGATTGAGAGTGTAGTTCCAAGTCTTCTCTGTTCCTGTCACAACTGGGGCTCTCCTCCTACCCTGTGCTTGTTCCTTTCCTTCTGCTGCACTCAACCAAGCTCCCCTGTGCTTCAGCCCAGTCCCTTGGTCCACCCCGGGCATTCTTGCACCTGGTTCCTGTGAGAAGCCAGTGAGTTAAGAAAAGAAAGGCTCAGGGGGAGCTCTTTTTGCTCTGAGTTGCTTCTCATCCTTGCTGAAAAACAAAATTCTTTCAGACCTCAGAAAGGGCTAGGTGCTTACTTCAGGGCTTTGGCATGAACTGTGGGAATAAATACCCTGTTCAACAGGGTGAGGACAACAGGGCAGATTAACTGCCCGAGAGAGAGTGACAGGGTGCTAGGCCGTGTAGGAGACCCCGAGGACCATGTCCAGGCCGATGTTCCGGGGGGACGGATGTTAGATTCTTAGGACCAGAGTGCTTCAGGTATGTTACGGATCTGCCTTTATGACCTGTCTGGGAAAATGCTTGATGTCTGAGAAAATACATTCCAAGTGTCAAACAGAACATTTGGAACTTGTGGAAAGGTTAGGGTGGAGAACCGGGATGTCAAGACACGCACACATGCACGCACATGTGGACTAGATGAAGGGTTCACAAACTTTTTTTTTTTTGTTAAGATTTTATTTATTTATTTGACAGAGAGAGATCACAAGTAGGCAGAGAGGCAGGCAGAGAGAGAGGAGGAAGCAGGCTCCCTGCTGAGCAGAGAGCCCGATGCGGGTCTCGATCCCAGGACCCTGAGATCATGACCTGAGCCGAAGGCAGTGGCTTAACCCACTGAGCCACCCGGGCACCCAGGGTTCACAAACTTTTTAAGGGCCAAATAGTAAATATGTTATTTTTAGTGTTTACAGGCCAAGAAGCAAAGTTAAGGATATTGTGTACGTACTTGTATAATCATTGAAAGCATAGTTATTTAAAAATGAGAAAACCGTCTCAGCTCATAGGTTGTACCAAAACAGACAGCAGGCTGATTTTGGCCCCCAGACTCTATAGTTTGCCAGGTCCTGGATAAGCACTGAGGCCTAGTCTGGGCCCAGAGGGGGCTTGGTAGAGCTCGAAGGAGTTGAGATTTGTGTGTGTGGCAGGTGCTCCCTGCTCAGCCCTTCTCTAAAGATTAAGGGAAAGTCCCTTTGTGGGAGCAGCTGAAACCAGCTTCATCATGTATCTTCTTGTTTATGTTTTGTTTTTTCATTTTCTGTAGGACTGGGCAACCCCAAAGGTCTGTTTGCCCCTCCCCTGCTCCCAGTAGCCCCCTCCAAGAGACCTGCTCCTTTGGGATGCCCCCGCCCCAAGCGTGCCAAGCGTCCGCTGCTTGGGGAGAAACCAGGCCTTCTAGTACCACCTCCAGGTGAGTAGCCATGGAGCTGGGAGTGGCATTCTAGGCTCATGCTGTCCAGTGGCGCTTTCTGCGACAGAGGAGATGTTCTGCAGCTGTGTGGTTGGATGTGACAGCTGTGGGCCGCATGTGGCTGTTTTAACGTGGCTGGTAAGCCGGAGGAACTGAATTTTCAGTTGTGTTTAAGTGTAATTAATTTCAGTGGGTATCATCACATAGTAATTATAGAGTAGTCACATGCGGCTAGGGGCTGTCTAAGTGGTCAGTGTGGTTCTAGGCTACTGGATGTGACAAGAGGCTATAGCAGTAGGTAAGAAAGTGTGTTATGTTTTTACCATGTAGAAATCTACTATTTTCCTAGTCTTCCCCCCTTTTTAAAGCTGCAGATGTACTTTAAAAGGGAAATGTATTTTTTTTAAGATTTTATTTATTTATTTGACAGACGGAGATCTCAAGTAGGCAGAGAGGCAGGCAGAGAGAGGGAGGGGGAAGCAGGCTCCTTGCTGAGCAGAGAGCCCGATGCGGGGCTCGATCCCAGGACCCTGAGATCATGACCTGAGCCAAAGGCAGAGGCTTAACCCACTGAGCTACCCAGGCGCCCCAAAAAGGGAAATATATTTCTAACATAAATGGACATTATTGTCAGTTGCTATAAAATAGAAGGTAACCTTAATAAGGAGACCACAGAAGAGTATTCCTGCGAGAAACTACTGCCAGTCTCAGTCTCTGAGCATAGGGCTTTTTTAGCTTCTGATTAAGAAAGGAGATTACTGAGGGTCAGGGAGGTGTTCATGGGAAACCAGCACTACTAGAAACTCTCCTTGACCGTGACTCTCCAGGAGGATTGCAAGAAGTTGGCAAAGGGAGTATATTCTCACGAGGTTGAATGTCATGTAATCATGTGCATTGCGTATCGCTGACATTCAGAGGGGTGCACTTTGTTTCTGCTTGGCTCGGGGAGATGCACAGCCTCCCTGCTGCCTGGGAGGTGGACCGGGACCCGACCTGTCATACTTAAGTAGTGACTGATTGATATGCAGCCGTGGCTCTGAGTCTGCGCAGGAAGACAGGCTTTTCCTCTCTCTTCCTTCCAAGTGCAGGCCTGGCCAGCTCTTCTCTGGTGCTGCCTTTCCTCCTGTATGGCTGGGGGAGATGAGGCCAGAGGCCCCAAAGCTGCCCTCAACCCCACCAGGGCACAAAGGTAGTGGTAGGATCTGCGATGCTGGGGTGGAAGGCAGCCAAGCAGGCATTTTGCTGACTTCATTTCTAGTTATTCAGGCTTTCTGAGCCTAGTAAAGGCACTGCCCAGAGTTCCTCTTTGTTCACTGTGAAGTTTGAGTTCTCTTTTGAGATTTGATTCCTAAACCCCAGTTCTTAGGAACGTGAGCTTTTGTCCTTCTCTGTTCTTCATGCAGGACACATTTTTCATAATTAGTGCTCTTTTAAAGTCCCAGTCCTCGGGGACCTGGCTGGTTCTGTTGGTTGATCTCGAGGTTGTCAGTTCGAGCCCTACATTAGCGTAGAGTTTACTTAAAAAAAAAAAGTGAAGTCTCATCTTCTGTGTTTTAGTCAAATCTAGTTTTGCAAGATGTACATGCTGTGGTTGTGGTATAATGGATATGTGTTTATAAAATGGTGACAAGACATGGAACACGCATAGGTTTGTGATCCCTACCCTCCTGGGAACCTAGACAGTCTCTTTCATTCTGAAGATCCTCATCTGATAGACCTCATTTTGGGGAAATTTTGAGAATTTTCCTTACCCCCTGCGATGGCCCTCTGTTCCCCAAATTCCAGGACTAATAGAGAAAACATTTTGAAAATATTTTTAAAAAGATATATATATTTAGTTGGTTAGTTAGTTAGTTGACACAGAGAGAGAGAGATCACAAGTAGGCAGAGAGGGGGAAGCAGGCTCCCCGCCAAGCAGAGAGCCCGATGCGGGGCTTGATTCCAGGACCCTGAGACCACGACCCAAGCCAAAGGCAGAGGCTTAATCCACTGAGCCACCCAGGCACCCCCGAAAAAACATTTTTAAAAAACAAGGTGAAAACATGGAGGCTGCCTATACAAGGCATAAGGATAGTAGTTACCATGCACTGAGTTCTTGTCCTGCGGCAGGCATTGAGGTAATCTCATTTAGTCTTCAAACAACCCTGTGAGGTACATAGTGAGATCATCTCCCTTTTCCACATGAGTCACTAAGGCTCCGAGGGTGAGGAGCCTGGCCAGGGTCACACAGTGGTACTGGTGGGGCAGACACTGCACAGTAGCCATGGGACTCCATGCTCAGTGCACTTACCCACCACACAGTCCAGAAAGTTGTCAAGTTTTGCTTGGATTTCAGCCACATCCTTCCCTTCACAGTGGAAGGACTGCAGAAATTTTGAGGGCAGGAGTGGTTGTAGTTTGTCCAGGGCTTCCAGGAAGCCAAGAGCTGGCTTTGGAGGAAGTCGGGTGTTAGCGTGTCTGGAGAGGGAGAGGCATCAGGATCTCCTGTGGATAAAGAGGGACCTTTGGGTGAAGGGTTTCTAACTCAGCGAAGGTGGTGTTGGGGGCGGGTGTCCCCTAGTGCTTTGTAAGACGAGGTCTAGCATCAGCCACCAGGATTAAGTGAGATAATATGCATGAAAAGCTTTTAAGATGCCCCAAGCATGGCACAGATGTCTGCCCGCTGAGATTGCAGCTAGGTGGGTGTGCTTCTGCCTGCAGGGGTGGGCGTGGCTGGAGGGCTGTGGGCCCACTGGGCCTCTGCAGACCAGGCAGACACGTGACTGATGCTGCTGGTTCCTCCTCTTTGCAGCTCTTCAGTCAGTGCTGCACAAGCAGCCGGCGCAGCCCCCATCTCTGCTGAAATAAGGAAAGCTCCCGGAGCCAGGAGAACAGAGTGGCTGCTGCCCAGATGGCGGCTTCACCCTCCTTCAAGGACCGAGGCCCCTGTCTGACCCCACGGCACTAATGTCCAGGCCGTGGGTGTGGATGTGCTTCCCTTCTGCCCGATAACGTCCCATGGAAACGTGTTTCCTGTTTGGAGTCTCTGTGCCAAGGTAGAGATGTGTGGAAGGTCATTGTTGTAGAAATTGGATCTTGAAATTGTTCAATTATATACATACTAAAATAAAATTAAAACTTTTAGCTTTTACATACCGGTTGCCACTTTTTAAGGATTTGTTATTTTGGAATGAGTTCAGATTTATAGAAAATTCCCAGGGGATACTATAGGGAGCTCCCTTTATCCAACTTGCCCTGATGTTGACATCTTATAAAACCACGGTATCTTTATTGGGAAATTGCATTAGTACAGGAATATTCACTATATCGTAGACTTAATTCGTATTTTACCAGCTTTTCTGCTAATGTCATTTTTCTGTTTCAGGAAGGTGCTACATTACGTTTAGACTCTGGCTTCATTATGTTCCACTGTTTTTATTATGAAACATTTAAGTATACAGAAGATTTGAATAACATATACAATGAACACCCATATATTCTTTTTATTTTTTATTTTTTTCACTTATTTGACAGAGAGAGGGAGAGAGAGCGAGTGAGCACAGGCATGCAGAGGCAGAGGGAGAAGCAGGCTCCCCGCTGAGCAAGGAGCCCGATGCAGGACTCGATCCCAGGATGCTGGGATCATGACCTGAGCTGAAGGCAGACGCTTAACCAACTGAGCCACCCAGGCGTCCTGAACACCCATATATTCTGTATCAACACTTTCCCCCTTTAAAAAAATTTTTGTGCATTTCTTTTTTTATTATTTAAATTTAACTAATTAACATATAATGTATTATTGGTTTCAGAGGTTAGAGGTCCGTGATTCATCAGTCTTATGTAACACCCAGTGCTCATTCCATCAGGTGCCCTCCTCAATGTCCATCACCCAGTTACCCCATCTCCCCACCCACTGCCCCTCCAGCAACCCTCAGTTCATTTTCTATGATTAAGAGTCTCTTACGGTTTGTCTCCCTCTCTGATTTCATCTTGTTTTATTTTTTCTCTCTTCCCCTTTGATCATGTTTTGTTCCTTAAATTCCACATACGAGTGAGATTATACGATGATTATCATTCTCTGATTGACTTACTTCGCCTAGCATGATACCCTCTAGTTCCATCCATGTTATTGCAGATGGCAAGATTTCATTTTTCTTTTTATGGCTGAGTAATAGTCCATTATATATTCATATGTATACACCACATCTTTATCCATTGATCTGTCAATGGACATCTGGGCTCTTTGCTATTGTGGACACTGCTGCTATAAACATTGGGGTGCAGGTGCCCCTTCGGATCACTGCATTTGTATCTTCGGGATAAATACCCAGTAGTACAATTGCTGGGTCATAGGGTAGCTCTATTTTCAACTTTTTGAGGAACCTCCATACTATTTTCCAGAGCGGCTGCACCTGCTTGCATTCCCACCAACATTGTGGGAGGGTTCCCCTTTTTCCGCATCCTCGCCAACATCTGTCATTTCCTGACTTGTTAATTTTAGCCATTCTGACTGGTGTGGGGTGGTATCTCATTGTGGTTTTGATTTGTATTTCCCTAATGCCGAGCACTCTGCCATTTCTTATGTTGTACATATGTCTGTGTAAATAAAATTATTTTCTCTACTATGAAAGTAAGTTCCAGAGTTCATGACATCCTGCCTTTAAATACTTAAGCCTGTAGCATGCATTCCCTAAGAATGGGAACATTCTCCTATATAATTATGATACTGATATCACACCTTAAAAATTAATAATAATTGTGTAATATCGAATATCTGGTTCCCGGATTTGAATTTTCCCATTTGTCCCCAAAGAGCTTTTATGGCCTTAAAAAAAAAAAAAGGTATTTTATTTTTAAGTAATCCCTACACCCATTGTGAGGCTCAAACCCCAAGATCAAGAGTCTCACATTCTACTGACTGATCCCGCCACTGCCCCTTTTATGGCCTTTTTTTCCCCTCTTCGCCCAGTGTGAGGCTTGAACTCATGCTCCTGAAATCAAGATTCCTGTGCTCTACCTACTGAGCCAGCCAGACGTCCACATTTGGCTTTTTATGTGTGCTTAGTTTCTTTTCATCTAGAACAGTCTTCTTACACCTCCCCACCTCACCCTTCAGTGATACTGTGAGTCCAAACCGATTGTCTTATAGAATATCCTACATTCTGGATTTGTCTGATTTTCTTCCTGGTGTCACTGGATTGTTCCTCTGTTCCTTATATTTTCTGGATACTGACAGTTTGGCCTAGAGGCTTGATTTGATTGAGGTCCTACATTTTGGCAAGGCTTTTTCATAGGGGGTGCTAATTCCTATTGCATCGTGTCGTAAAGCACATGGTTGTCCTGCTGGGAATGCTGCTGTGCCTGGTCCCTTGGATGACCACGGAGCAGGTAGGTTTTTCCCTTGAGGCACTATGCTTTGGCTTCAAGCAGATGGCCTGATCCCCAACTTTTACCCTACTGTTTTAGTGTCTGTTGATGATTCTTGCCTGATTCAAGTATTATATTGTACCCTCCCTTTTAATTAAAGTACATCTTAAATGTTTACTGAGTTTTAGTAATTGTACAGACCCTGGTAACCAGCACCCGAAACAGGGTATAAACATTCCCATCACTCAGAACATTCCAGGCATTGCCCCCCTTTCCCCAGTGACTTCTGTCATCTTAGTTTTGTCTGTTCTTTTAGTGTAAATGGAATCATTTAGATTTACTGCGATGATCATTTCGCAATAATCAGTATACAAATACTGAATTGTTGTGTTGTACACCTGAAACATATAATGTTGTATGTCAGTTATACCTCAGCAACAGAAAATAAACTAGAAATAGTTCTTACGGATATTCAGGTAAACTATTTCCAGTAGAGCTTTTATCAACTTCCCTTCTCCAGTGTAGAAGGATCTAGTTTTGCTTTGATTCATACATGCATTTCAATATTCTGATTTAAAAATGTGACTGTAGGGGCACCTGGCTGGCTCAGTGGGTAGAGTGTGTGACTCTTGATGTCAGGATGGTGAATTTGAGCCCCACGTTGGGTGGAGAGATTACTTAAAATTCTTGGGGGACTTGGGTGGCTTAGTCGTTAAGCACCTGCCTTTGGCTCATGTCATGATCCCAGGGTCCTGGGATCAAGCCCTGCATCGGGCTCCCCGCTCAGCGGGAAGCCTGCTTCTCCCTCTCCTACTCCCCCTTCTTGTGTTTCCTCTCTCCCTGTCTCTCTGTCAAATAAATAAATAAAATCTTTAAAAAAAAAAAAAAAGTCTTAAGGGGTGCCAGTCGGCTAAGCATCTGACTCTTGATTTCGGCTCAGGTCCTGATCTCGGGGGTCATGAGCTCAAGCCCCATGTTGGGCTCTGTGCTCAGCTCGGCATCTATTGGAGATCCTCTCTCTCCCCCTCTGCCTGCCTCCTGCTCATGTGCGTGCACACATGCGTGTTCGCTCTCTCTGTGTAAAAAAAAAAATAATAATTCACTTAAAAAGAAATAAACAAATATGTGGCTTTGTTTGGATTGTTGTTTTAACCCGTTGCAACACCTTACTGGTTTCCTCCTTAATAGTCATTTATATAAAATCTTTAACCCATGTTTATTTTTAAAAACCAGAATCGAGGGATGTCTAGGTGGCTCAGTTGGTTAAGCAGCTGCCTTCGGCTCAGGTCATGATCCCGGTGTCCTGGGATCGAGTCCCATATTGGGCTCCTTTCTCGGCAGGGAGCCTGCTTCTCCCTCTGCCTCTGCCTGCCACTCTCCTTGCCTGTGCTCGCTCGCTCTCTCTCCCTCTCTCTCTGACAAAATAAATAAATAAATTTAAAAAAAAACCCAGAATCGAGCAATTTTTTTTTAAGATTTTATTTTTTTATTTATTTGACAGAGAGATAGAGATCACAAGTAGGCAGAGAGGCAGGCAGAGAGAGGGGGGAAGCAGGCTCCTTGCTGAGCAGAGAGCCCAATGCAGAACTCGATCCCAGGACCCCAAGATCATGACCTGAGCTGAAGGCAGAGGATTAACCCACTGAGCCACTCAGGCGCCCCCAGCAATCTTTGTTTTATTGAGACTAGCTTCTTTTGCTTAATAGAACGCTCTAGAAGGTCACCCTGACCGTTGCAGGAGCTGAGCCCGTAGATATTCCCTTTTGTGGCTGAGCAGGTCATTGTATGAATATGCCACAGGCTGTCCATTTTTCAGATGATGGACTTTTGGGTTGTTCTCAGTATTTGATTATTATAAGATTGCTTATAGAGGTCCTTTTGTAGACCTATATTTTCATTTCTCTTGAGTAAATACTTAGGAGTGGGATTGCCTGGCCATAGGATAGACGTATATTTAATTTAGGAAGAATCATCAAAGTGACGCTCCCATTTATGTGGCCCCGCACAGTGGCTGAGAACTCTGGGTCGTCCACGCCCGCCCTCACTTTGAGTGTTGTCAGTCTTTGGAGGAGTACGAAATGTCTCCTCCTGTTGTTAACTGTCTTAGTGCAGTTCTTTGGTGACCAGTGATGTTGAACACTTTCTGTTTTTTACTCGTTATCCGTTTAGGGAATGGGCTAGTGAAGACTCAACTGAGGCTTTTCATCAGTGTATTTGTTTCTGAGGGCTGCCATTTAGTAGTAAAAGTAGTAAAAAAAAGGGTCACACTTGGGCTTAAAATAACAGAAAATTCCCACAGCTCTGGAGCCTAGAGGTCCAAAATCAAGCCAGGCCATCTGTGCTTCCTTCTGAAACCTGTTAGGGAGAATACTTTGTTGTTTTTTGTTGTTGTTGTTGTTGTTGTTTTTGGTAGGGGGAGAATCCTTTCTAGATTCTTCTAGCTCCTGGCACTTGGCAGGAATCTTTGGTGTTCCTTGGTTTGTAGAAGTATCGCTCCCAAGCTGCCTCTCTGGTCACGTGGCCATCAGTCCTTGCGTGTCTTCCTGTGGTCTGTCCCCTGTGCATGGTTTTTCCTTTCACAGCTTTACAAAGAAACCTTTTTTTACTTTGTCTCAAGGCATCTCCTTAAATGACAGGAACTTATAAGTCTTGTCCTGCATAGTGTGAAGGCTTACATCCTGGCTGGGGGTTTCTTCACTTGCTCTGTTGACATTCAGTGTCTGTGCCCTATCAAATGGGTGACATGGGGGCAGTTGGAAGCCCTAGTCAATGGCCACATACACATAGAGGGACAGGAGGTTGAGAAACTCATCCCTGTAGAGCCCTTGTGTCCTGCCCTATGAGTCTGCCTTCAGGTGCTGCTGGGTTAGTCACCAAGCTTTCATCCCATCTTCAGGAGACTTCCTTAGGGGTGCCTGAGCTCTCTCTTGCACATAAATATACATAAACTTTCTGGAGACGATCAGGGTTGTTAGATGAATCACCAGCATCTACAGGGGAAATACTTTATTTATTTTTTTTTTTAAAGATTTTATTTATTTATTTGACAGAGATCACAAGTAGGCAGAGAGGCAGACAGAGAGAGAGAGAGGGAAGCAGGCTCCCTGCTGTGCAGAGAGCCCGATGTGGGGCTCGATCCCAGGACCCTGGGATCATGACCTGAGCTGAAGGCAGAGGCTTTAACCCACTGAGCCACCCAGGCGTCCCGAGACTTTATTTTCTTATAGTGACGTAAATAATTGAGTAGAATGAGATTAGAACAGTAACTTGTGTTAAGGTTTTGAAGACAGTCTGTATATTTCTTAAAAGCAAAGATTTTTCTGAAGTTGGCTTACTCTTTTTTAAAAATTAGTGTTTTAGAAAAATAGATATACACACACACATAATACAACTTTCAAAAGAATCAAAAAGTAAACAGTAGGGGGGCCTGGGTGGCTCAGTGGGTTAAAGCCTCTGCCTTCAGCTCAGGTCATGGTCTCAGGGTCCTGGGATCGAGCCCCTCATAGGGCTCTCTGCTTGGCGGGGAGCCTGCTTCCTTCCCCTTCTCTCTCTGCCTGCCTCTCTGCCTACTTGTGACCCCTCTCTCTGTCCAATAAATAAATAAAATCTTAAAAAAAAAAAAGTAAACAGTAAAAAATAGTTCTCCCACTTCTGTTTCTTAACTTAGTATTGAGTTCTCATAAATACTATACAGATATTTATTCACATGGAAGCAAGTATATACAGACTTACACTCAGATGGTAACATCCTGTAAACATTATCTTACCTCTTTGGGTTTTCATTCTATCTTGAAAAATGATTGTAAAATCAGATGTATTACTGCCTCTTTTCAGTAATTACACATCATTCTGGAGTATAGACTTGCCTTTGTTTACTTCATCAGATCTTATCAATGGGCAGTGTACGTCATTTCTAACCTTGCGCTGCTTAAGCAACAAGTTTTAGAGCCAGTTTCACATATTCCCAATTATTACTCAATAGGAAATGACAGAAGTGGGTTTCTGCTATTAGGAGTATAAAGAAACCTCATGTTGTGAATTTTACAAACAAAAGTATATCACTTTGGCTAAACACTTACGCTTATCTTCGGGCCATCACTTAGTAGGATAGGATCATATTTGGAAAGAAGCTCCAATGAGGTATGCTTTCTTGCATTACAGTAGGAAATTTGGGGTATAATGATAGACGCTGATTTATTCTCACATTGGATTTTGGATAAAAAATGTTGACTAGGACGCCTGGGTGGCTCAGTTGGTTAAGCGGCTGCCTTCGGCTCAGGTCATGATCCCAGCATCCTGGGATCGAGTCCCACATCGGGCTCCTTGCTCGGCAGGGAGCCTGCTTCTCCCTCTGCCTCTGCCTGCCCCTCTGTCTGCCTGTGCTCACTCTCTGGCTCTCTCTCTCTCTCTCTGACAAATAAATAAATTAAAAAATATATATATATATAAAAATGTTGACTAGATTGAAACAACTTTTTAAAAAAATTTTTTTTAAAGATTTTATTTATTTGACAGAGATCACAAGTAGGCAGAGAGGCAGGCACAGAGAGAGAGGAGGAAGCAGGCTCCCTGCTGAGCAGAGAACCCAACGTGGGGCTCGATCCCAGGACCCTGAGATAATGACCTGAGCAGAGGCTTTAGCCCACTGAGTCACCCAGGCGCCCCGATTGAAACTTCTAATACTGTTTTTTCTCCAGTCTGCTAAATACTTTTCTATTTTCCACTTCGGTCTGTGGTTTTTGTTTCAAAGCCCTTGGGAGCAAAGCAGGTCTGTCTGAGCTCTTGTGTGAGCCAAGACAAGAACTGGCTGAAGGCTTTGCCTAGGTTTTTTTTTTAGGGTCTTTTGATATGCATGTATATTAGTTTCTTCCTGCTGTGTAAAAAATTACCACCAACTTAGGAGCCTGAAACAATTCACATTTATTGTCTTGCAGTGTCCATGGGACAGGAGTCTGGGTATGTGTTAGCGAGTTTGTCACCAGACGGAAAAGCAACGGATGGGCAGAGGTGGGTCTCATCTGAGGCTCATGGTCCTCTTCCAAGTTCCTGGCTGTTTCTAATTTTTATTTTTATTTTTGAAGATTGATTTATTTGAGGGAGTGGGAGAGAGCAGACCCTGTACTGAGGGAGGGGCCCAAACTGGAGCTCAGTTCCACAACCCTGAGGTCATGACCTGAGCTGAAATCAATAGTCAGAATCTCTCTCTCTCTCTCTTTTTTTTTTTTAAGATTTTATTTATTTATTTATTTGAGAGAGAACAAGAGAGCAGAGAGAGAGAGAGCGCACAAGCATGGGAAAAGGAGAAGCAGGCTTCCTAATGAGCAGGGAGCCGGACCTGTGGCTCAGTCCCAGGACCCTGGGATCATGATGTGAGCCAAAGGCAAACACTTAACCGACTGAGCCACCCAGGCGCCCCTCAAGCTCCCTGGTTGTTGACAGAGTAATTGCCTTGTGACTGTATGACCGAGAGGCCGCCAGCTGGAGACCCTTCTTGGCTCCTGGGGATTCTCGGGAATCCATTGCCATGTGGCCCCTCCTCAGATAACATGGCTTTTGCTTTCTCCAGACAACTGGGAGAGCCTCTGAGGCTTCTGAGGCCTCTTTTTTTTTTTAAGCTTTAAAAAATTTTTTTAAAATGTTTTATTTTTAAGGAGATAGAAGTATACTGAATATATGGCCAGGGAGCAGAGGCCAGGACAGCAAAGGACAGACTGTCTGCCAGGAAACACTTGTGGGGGTGCTGCACTTAAGAGGGGCAGGTGAGGAGGTATGGGGATGTATACAAATACTCTTTTTTGGTACCGGTGCCTAGTTGTAAGTAGCCCCTTGGTCAGCTAGGGCTTATGGGCATTTGAGGTGGTATGGTATTTTGGTATTTGGTATGGTATTCTGAGGTGGTATGCGTATTTTGAGGGTACCACTGATGGGCCTGTTTGTATTCAGCTAAGTGGCCGCTGTGGGCTCTTGTGTCTTACTCAGGCTTCCATTGCTCAAGCCTTTGGCCTCTGCATTCCCCCTGACACATGGATAATGACAAATCTTTGGCCTTTGGGTGGAGGTCTGGTCTTTAGTATCTGCCTTGTGCTGGTGAGGGTCCTTGCTGGCCCTGCCTAAACTTGTCAGTCCATCAGGGGTTCTGTGCAGTTAAGGGATCAGAGCATGGTAGTAGAGTAAAATGCTGATGGGTGATTTGAGTAAAACTCCTTGGGATTAGAATGTGTGTGTGTGTGCTCAGTCCCAGGACCCTGAGATCCTGACCCTAGCAGAAACTTAACCAACTTAACCAACTTAGCCACCGAGGCCCCCTGGGGGCTTCCTTTTCAAGTGCTTGCCTGATTAGGTCAGGCCCACCCACCTAGGACAGTCTCCCATTTGGTGAACTCAGGGGTGATCTCCCATTATATTAACTGGTCCCACCTACACTCGAAGAGGGGATTATGCAAGGCATGTGTACCAGAAGACAGGAATCTCGGGGGTCATCTTAGATTTCTGCCTACCACAGAGGGTGTTTGTGAGTTTTGAGTGCTACAGTCACTGGGGAGGTGAGCTAGAATTGTTACACTTTTCTTCCTATAAAGAGTTAGTACTTGGGCAATAATGAATCTTTACCTTTTTATGTGAGACAGTCCCTAAACCCCAGTGGATATGTGAGCGTCCCCACCTTGATTGCATCCATTATATTCAAAACCACTGGCTTTTCAGAAGGGATCTCTCCTGTTAGAGTCTTCTCTGTTTCGCTCCTTCAACCCTAAAACATCATGTTCTTTCCTTAATAGCTGACTATCTGGGCTGCTAATGGTTCCCAACACTATTGTCCAACAGCAAAAAGGAGTTGTCTCACTACAAAGTCTGTACAACAATGCTGGAAACTTAGTTCCCTCCACTACCATGCGCATGTACCCTCTGGAATTCTTTAAACTCTTAACTCTACCCCTTTCATAGGTCTTAAGGAATCTAGGTTGGGGGCTGGAGTGGGGAAAGCCCTTTCCATCAGTCTATAGGGACTGTCTCTGAACTTGTGCTTGGGGATCAAATCTGACCAGGGCTACCAAAGGGAGCTGCGGAGCCTAGTTAGGATGCCCTCAAGGAAGGATACTGGGCAGATGAGAAGCTGCAGGTAGTAAAAGCCATCTGTCCCCAGCAAGAGCGGGTACAGACGTCTGTAGACTAAAAGTTGAGGGTGGTTTCATAAGGGAAGTATTTATTATGCAGGATCCAGCCAGAGGAAAGTAACCTTTAAAAGCAGTTTAAGAGTTTGCTTTTCTGAATGGAGAAAAAGTCTGCCTGCTGGAACCATCTCATGGCACCATACTTCACCCTGACTTGTGCTTTCAGAGGAGGGGGATTAGAAGCCGGGCCCTGGGGAGGGTGGCAACAGAACAGGGTGCCCTGGGGTTTCCTTGAGTCTGTCTGGATGCCTGGTGGAAAGCACTGCGCTGCTCCATGAGCACTCAGGAGGGCCTGTAGACTGGCAGGACCCACTCCTTTGATTTCCAGCACATTCCATGGAAGCTGTTTTTCTCTTTCTGTGGATGGTGTTTTCATGCCCCAATTTTCCAAGCTTTAATGTCTTAAGTTCTCACTAGCCTTGAAGTCTTTACTATGGGGAGTGGGCTCGTTGTTCAAAGGACAGTCTGCCCTTCGTAGAATCCTACTTTTTCTAGTTTTTGTTTGTTTTTCGTAGGCTCCATGCCCAGCACGTGGGGCCCAACACAGGGCTTGAACTCATGATCCTAAGATCAAGACCTGAGCTGAGATCAAGAGCTGGACACAACTGACTGAGCCACCCAGACACCCCCGAATCCCACTTTCTCTGATGGACTTGTAACTTTTTCATTTTGTTTTTGTATGTGTGTGTGTGTGTGTGTGTGTATACATATACATATATAAATATATACATACATATATATATTTATATTAAGGTGTGATTGACATAAAAAAGGCTGTGCGTATTTATGTGCCAGTCTTAATGGGTCTAAAGATGGGACTTCTGGGTGTCTCAGTCGGTTAAGCATGTGCCTTCGGCTCAGCTCATGATCCCAGGGTTCTGAGATAGAGTCCTGCATTGGACTCCCTGGTCAGTGGGGAGCCTGCTTCTCCTTCTTCCTGCCGCTCCCCATACTTGTGTTCTCTTTCTCTTTCTGACAAATAAATAAATAAAATCTTAAAAAAAAAAAAAGTCGGGTGCTCAACTGATTGAGCTACCTGGTGCTCTGGTATTTCCTTTTTTAAGGAAAAAAAATATGCATATACCACATTTTCTTTACCCATTTATCTGTTGACGGACATTTAAGTCATTTTGTTGTTTTGTTTTGTTTCGTTTTTAAAGATGTTACTCCTTTATTTGACAGAGAGAGAGCACAAGCTAGGGGAGCAGCAGAGCGAGAGGGAGAAGCAGACTCTCCACCAAGCAGGGAGTCCGATTCAGGGCTTGATCCCACAACCCTGAGATCATGACCTGAGCTGAAAGTAGGTGCCCAATGTACTGTGCCACCCAGGTGCCCCGTTTTTGTTTTGTTTTGTTTTGTTTTAATGATTTATTAGATCTTTTGTCTTAGATCTTCATCTAGCCTCCCGATGTTCTAGGAGTCAGGTACCCATTCTCTGCAGTCTCCATGTGTGGAGCTTCTGGCCTTAGAATAGAAGTTGTCCAGGAAATGTAGTCTCCTTCTCCATTCTCGATGCCTCTGGGGCTGCAGGTGCGCCCCACTGGTGCCCTCACTCCAGCCCTCCTGCCTGCTGTCAGCGGCATTGTTCTGTATCACTGAGTCAGTGTTAGGAAAGTGGTGGAAAGCTAATCCAGTCCCCATTGTGCTTTTCCCCACCCCAAATATATGCTAAGAACTTTTCACTGGGGCACCTGAGTGGTTCAGTCAGTTAAGCATCTGCCTTCAGCTCAGGTCATGATCTCAGGGTCCTGGGAAACCAGCCCTGTGTTAGGCTGTCTGCTCAGTGGGGAGTCTGCTTCTTCCTCTCCATCTGCCCCTCTCCCCTGCTCATGCTCTCTCAAATAAATAAATCAAATCTTTTTTTTTTTTTAAAGATTTGATTTATTTATTTGACGAGAGATCACAAGTAGGAAGAGAGGCAGGCAGAGAGAGAGAGAGGAGGAACAGGCTCCCTGCTGAGCAGAGAGCCCGATGCAGGACTTGATCCCAGGACCCTGAGATCATGACCTGAGCGGAAGGCAGAGGCTTAACCCACTGAGCCTCCCAGGCGCCCATAAATAAAATCTTAAGAAAACCCCAAAAACCAAAAAACTTTTCAATGCCCATAAGAGTGTTTTTCAAATTAGAGACACAGACCCCTGGGGGGGTCTTTAAAATTATACCAAGATGACTGTGAGTTCTATGAGGATATTTTTTTTGATTTTGTGTTTCAGTTTTCATGATAATCTTCAAGACATTTTTAATAAAAGCTTATACTAGATTATCTGGATCACTACTTTATAACTGATCCTGTTGTGCGATTTTAAGTGCCTGAATTTCTGTTTGGTTTGCTTTGGTGCCGAGAGAACATCCAGAATGATAGGAGTTTAACTGTTCATGCGGTGTTTTTCTCAGAGAGAGAGAGTGTGTGTGTGTGTGTGTGTGTGTCTGTCTGTCTGTCTGTGTCTGTGTCTGTGTGAGCTTTGAAAAGCACTGGGTCGTGAGCTGAAGCCAGACTCCTATGCCCAGCTTACAGGGACCTCCGTGTGCGGGCTTATGTTCATGTCCCATCTCTGTCCCCATGAATCCTGTGCTATGGCTTCTACCCTAACTCCTTCACCCTGAGCCTTTAGTGTGCCCACCTAATTCCTTTCTACCTTCTGGACTCACCTCGATGTTCCTTCCTCTCAGAAGCTGCCTCAGACATCCCAGGGTGACATCTCTTTCTAGTTTCTGTTCTGGGAGGGCCTTTGGTGACAGCATTTATCTTGTTGATGCCATCAAGGGTCCACCTCTCTGTCTCTGCAACAGACTATGAGCCGCCAGGAGACAGAACCGAGCTCACTGCCTTTCTGTGCCTGGAACCCAGCAGGTGCGTAATACACACTGTCACGTGATTTTGTCTATGCCCAGGATCTTGTGGTCACACCAGATACCTTTCAGCTTTGTTCTCAGGTTGGCATTGGATCATGTGCCCTAAGGAGCTGGGAGGTTTGCTGTTGTCCAGCATCCTGCCGTATGTATTGTAGATGCTCATTTAACATTCCATGATTACTCTGCTCAAGACGGATCAAGGATAATTTTCTTCCCTTACGAGCAAATGGTTCACAAAAGAAAAAAAAATCAGATCTGAGAAATAAGATTCTAAAGAAGCATTGCTTGCATATTATCTTGCAGCTTTCCTTAAAATCTGCCTCACTTGTTTATACGTCTGAGTGTTCACTGAACTACATTGCACGAGCTGCTTACGGACAGTTGTGCACACAACAAAGTTTTCCTTGAATTATTTTCCCATTATTTTCCCTCTCATGCTCACTTGGCGTCTTACTCTTTCTGGTGATGACTCTGGTTATACTTAGTCTACAGCATGTTTTGTAGCCAGCCACCAAATCTGCTGAGTTTTTCCTGCCAGCCAAGCTCTTTGGCCGTCAAGAGGAACCACCCCTGCGGCACTTCATGGTTGACTCACTGTATGATGCTCGTGTTCCCTGGGGCTGCTGGGCAAATGAATTGGCTTGAACTTGAACCCTTCTTCTCTCGCTCTCGTGCTTGTTTGTGTATGATAAACTTTCTGAAGATGTTTGAAAAGTAAATGTTTGAATTGCGCATCCATATTTGATCGACCTTTTGCACTCCCCAGCACCGTTGGACCAGAGAGGGGCTGCTGGCTGGCTTGCCACCGGGGGAGACACTGAAGGCACCGCAGCATCGAATGTCTCTTGACTTTTTCCTGATACTCTGGCAGAAGCTGGCTGTTTAGGTAGAAATTAATTTAGTTTATTATTTTTTTTCACTAGTAGAACCCTGCATCGTGTCTCCTGAGAGTCATAGTGAAGGCACTGTAACCCCCCGGGGACTTTGTTGCCTCAGATCTGGTATTGCAGCAGGGTAATAGTGACAACCATTTTATAAAAATAACAGTTTTTGCTACTATAGGGGTAAAACGCACACAAGGCAGGAAAGTTGGAAGATTCAGAAATACGACAAATAAAAAAAGGCACCATTTCAACACCCTGAGGTGGTTGCTGGCGCTTTTTCCCTACGTTTCCTCCCACACATTTCCTCTACATTTATGGTTGTATCTCACAAACATAGCTTGCTGTTTCCTGCACTCCTCAGTAGAGCATAAACATCTCACTTTGTCAATATTTATTCTTTTACCATATGCAGATAGCACATTTTACTTCACCAGCCCCTTGTTGGACATTTGGGTTGGTTCTAATTTTCTGTTATTACATTTATCTTGTGATATGCATCTTTATTCATGCGTCTTAGCTGGCATTTCCTTTATCCTGTCCTGAGGATGAATTCTGAGAAATGGAGTTCTTTTTTTTTTTTTTTTTTAAGATTTTATTTATTTATTTGACAGAGATCACAAGTAGCAGAGAGGCAGGCAGAGAGAGAGGAGGAAGCAGGCCCCCCGCTGAGCAGAGAGCCCGATGTGGGACTCGATCCCAGGACCCTGGGATCATGACCTGAGCCGAAAGCAGAGGCTTTAACCCACTGAGCCACCCAGGTGGCCCGAAATGGAGTTCTTGAATCAAGGGGAATATACACTTTTTAACACCAAAATAAGAACAGATTGACTTGGAGTGCGACTCTAGATCTTAGGTCATGACTTTGAGCCCCATATTGGGTGTGGTATTTTATTTTATTAAAAATCTTAAATAAAAAAAAAAAGATTGACTTAACAAATGTCATTCATGTAGAAAATGAAATATTGGGGCGCCTGGCTGGCTCAGTTAAGCAGCTGCTTTTGGCTCGGGTCATGATCCCAGGGTCCTGGGATCAGGCCCCACATTGGGCTCTCTATTCCGCGGACAGCCTGCTACTACCTCTCTCTCTGCCTCCTGCTTTGTCTACTTGTGCTCTCTCTGTAGCTCTCTACCAAATAAATAAATAAAAATCTTAAAAAAAAACAAACCTGAAATATTAATCTACAATTGCCTCCCTCAACTTGCAAGGACTCTTACTCTCTCTCAGATGAATAAATAAAATCTTTAAAATAAAAAACACAGGGACTCTTGAGTAGCTCAGTCGGTTAAACATCTGCCTTCAGCTCAGGTCATGATCCCAGGGTCCTAAGATCAAGTCCCACATCGGGCGCTTTGCTCAATGAGGAGCTTGCTTCTCCCTCTGTCTTCCACTCTCTCCTCTTGTGTGCTCTCTCTGACAAATAAAATCTTAAAATAAAAATAAAAAAATACATAACACAAACTCTGGCACCACATGGCCTAGGTCCCAATCCTGTTCTACTGCTTACTGGTTATATGACCTTGACAAGTCATGTTAGCTCTTTGGCTCTGTTCCCTTATGAAAATGGGGACAATAAAAGTACCCATCCCAAAGTCACAGTAAAAAATGAAGTACTGTGGGAGCCTGGGTGGCTCAGTTGGTTAAGCGGCTGCCTTCAGCTCAGGTCATGATCCCAGCATCCTGGGATCGAGTCCCACATGGGGCTCCTTGCTCGGCAGGGAGCCTGCTTCTCCCTCTGCCTCTGCCTGCCATTCTGTCTGCCTGTGCTTGCTCGTGCTCTCTCTCTCTCTGACAAATAAATAAATAAAAATCTTAAAAAAAATTTTTTTTTTAAATTTTTAAGTAATCTTTACACCCAATGTGGGGCTCGAACCCACAACACCGAGGCCAAGAGTCTCATGTTGCACCGACTGAGCCAGCCAGGCATGGGGCTAGTTCTCTCCTTGTGATATATTCATAGAGCTGGGGTTGATAGGGGCTCACTTTTAAAGGCTTCTAGATATGCATATACGTATTTCCAAATTGTATCTTCAGAAAGAGGAGCCGGTACGCCCGCCTGGCAGTGAAGGCTCTGTTTACTGGGACCTGTCTAAAAGAACGTTTTGCTTTGCTACTTAGCTTCATCTCGTCGCCTGGGCATCCACAGAATTTGGAGAACAATGGAGACCATAGACTTTGTTGTTAAACTTGAAGGGCTGAGACCGGCACAGCTGTTGAGAAGAGCTGCCCCTTTAGAGGCCAAATGCATGTCAGCAGCCAGGGATTCCCAAACAGCCTTGTCACTGTCACCACCTTGGCCCCTCTCTTACAGTCAGATTCAAAGAAGGAGTTGTTCTACTTATGGCTTTTGCTTGTTTCTGTCCTAATTTTCCCTGTTTTAACTGGAAATGTAATTCATGGAAAAATTTGCACCTGGTGTGAAAAACAGTTCAGAATGATAAGTACATCTCCCTCCGCCCCCAGACCCTAGTCTTCTCCCAGAGGCAGCTGATGATAACAGTTTTGTGTGTGTGTGCGTGTGTGTTCTAGAAATATTCTATGGCTCTGCAAACATATAGCTATGTCCTTACTGTTTTCTTAGGAATAGAGTGTCCTAAAGGACTGTTACGTGCTTTGCTTTTTTTCACATAACGGCCTGAAAGATTTTCATTCGTCTCCACTTGATATCTGAAGGGTATCTGGCATTCGTACCCTTTCAGTGTTGAAAGAGCAGGTGACTGGGATTGGACAGGATGCTTCTCCTAATGTTTGGGAGGCAGTTCTTTCTGACCAGCTGCCAAACCTCTCTAACAGATCCTACAAAAGTTAAATGAAACAGGGCCACCTGGGTGGCTCAGTCGGTTGACATCCGACTCTTGATTTTGGCTCAGGTCGTGATCTCAGGGTCGTGGGTTTGAGCCTTGTGTCAGGCTCTGCACTCAGCGGGGAGTCTGCTTGAGAGTCTCTCCCTCTCTCTCTAAAACAAATAAATCTTAAGGGGAAAAAAAGTTCCCTTTCTCCCTCTACCCCTCCCCACCACGTGCATCCTCATGCTCTCTCTAAAAAGAAAAAAAAATTAAATGAACCAGTTGCCTCTGCCTCCTGCCCATCACTGAGTGCAGACCAAACCCGAAGCAGAACATGGAAGGACATGACATTTCAACATCAGTGCTTTGACTACCTGTGAGTCTCTGACGGGAGGCAGTCCCTGTCTTGGGCCCCAGTTTCCTCATTAAAATGCAGAATTAGGGGGCACCTGGGTGGCTCAGTGGGTTGAGCCTCTGCCTTTGGCTCAGGTCATGATCTCAGGGTCCTGGGATCGAACCCCGCATCGGGCTCTCTGCTTGGGGGGAGCCTGCTTCCTCCTCTTTCTCTACCTACTTGTGATCTCTATCAAATAAATAAATAAATAAAATCTTTTTTAAAAATGCGGAATTAGGTTATAGGATCTTAGGCGAGCCTGACATGGTTTACGGTCTCGTTTCATTCCCCACTATATCCCCCACTCCTAGAAGACCCAGGGATGCAGAGGGCTGATGAATACTCGCTCCCTTCCATGTCCAACACCACACCCTTCTCTGTCATCTCTGCCATATGCAAGAATCCTTCAATAGGGACACCTGGGCTCCTCTGGAATAAGGGTCCCTAACGTCATGGAGTTCATGGTCACTGACAGATCCAGGAAAGGAGGTCTTCTCAGAGTCCATAGCAGCAAGCTGGCTAATTTCTGTATCTTCATAGTTTAAGTGGCCCATTGTAATGCTGGTCCTTCTCACCCTGCAGCTGTCAGTCCTCGCCACCAAACTCTTGAGAGTCACGACAGCTGCAAGTTATGTGTATAAATTGCGTTAAATGCTTAGGTGTATCATTTCATTTAATCCCCACACGTAGTTTCTGAAGTGAGTACACGTTATCATCTCAGAGAGGCTGGGTCACTTGGGCAAGGTCACACAGCTAAATAGCAGAACTGCAAACCCACTGTGTCAGTCCTGTGCCCCGAGCAGGGGAATCTTGTGAGGGGGTGGGTTCACTTCTCAGTCTGGCTTTACCTTGCGAATTATACTGCCTGACCAGGTCCGGTCCCTTCTCTGGTCTGCAGTTTTCCCATTTGAACAGCGAGAAAAGACAACCCTCGAAGACTTGCAGAGCTCTGCATGTTAGAATTCTGGGGTGTTTGAGCTATTTTGATGTCAGGAGACAAAAACCCTATTTTGAAAGGCTTTTAACTCAAGAGTGGCTAATGAGGGGACTGGTTACTGAGATGTGGGGACCCGGTAAGCATAGTGAGGGCTCGGGGACTAGGAACACACAAAGCCATTACCGCCGCACAGCCTGGAGGGGCCAGGAGAGGCAGTGCAGTTAATGGAGCTCAGCCAAAGCTGGAGCAGTGGGAGAGAAATGGCTGGGAGCTGTGGCCTTTAAGAGAGACAGCCACCGCCAGAGCCCAGAAGTGCCCCCTGGCCATCCCCTCCCCCAGCAGCCTCACGGATCTGTTCCCCCCTGCACATGTAGGAATGGCGGCTGGGCCATTGAACATGCAGGGGGGGCGGGTACCATGTGTTTGCTCCCAGGGCACAGAGCAGGCTGGTAAGTGGAGGAGGCAAGCAGAGAGCAACCAGCTCAGGGGTCTTGCCGGACTTGGAGCCGGTCCTTTGAGGGAGGAGTGCAGTGACAGTGGACAGGCACTTGCTGAATGGGCGAGAACAGTAAGAGCCCTCCTGCTGCTTGCCACAGGATTGAGGGAGCACCCCATGTCCCAGGCTTTAAAAACAGGCAGCGAAGTGAGAGGGCTCAGTCCTCCTCTGATTCATGTGGGTAGTTCTGATGTTTCTGAATCGCCTTCAACGTTTCCCAGTATCCTTTCCTTCCTGATGCATTTGGCTGAATGACTACTGCATCTAGACTTTTCCTAGAAATAAATGCCCTTGCTCACTGAGAGTTCGTCTTTGGCTCTTGATTCTAGGGAGAAAAGGATTCTGGGCCACTCCAAACACTGAGCAAGAGGGGTTAGTAGAAGAGAAATAACCATTATGGGGGTGGGGCAGGGAGGTTAGGGAATGGGACACACAATCAGTTAGTGGGGCAAGGAGGTTAGGGAATGGGACACACAATCAGTTAGCCCCGAGTGACTTGCTGAATGGTTCCTGGGAGCTGTCAACTTCTGGTACAGCCTGCTTGCTGCCCTCTGTGTGTCTCTTACTATACTGTGACCCAGGCATTGCTTCAAGGTCCCAGGCTGCAGGGTCTCTTCACACCCAGTCCCAGGTGTTGGCTCCACAGTCCATCCCCTACATGCTGGGCAATTGGAGGCTGAGTGTTTGGCCCAGGCCTCTTTCGACAGCAGCATTCCAGCATGGTTGTTTCCAAACATGCAGAGGGCACGCTGGGAGCACAGTGCGGCATCTCTCCCTACTCGGAAAGGGGGGATCAATCGTCAGACTGCCTGGAAAACAATCTGTCAGTACGTATTAGGACCTTTATTTGTTTAGTTTTTTTAAAGATTCTGTTTATTTGACAGAGCGCACAAGGAGGGGGAGCAGCAGAGGGAAAGGGAGAAGCAGACTTCCTGCTGAGCAGGGAGCCTGATGCGGGACTCGATCCCAGGACACTGAGATCATGTGGGCGCCTGGGTGGCTCAGTGTGTTAAGGCCTCTGCCTTTGGCTCAGGTCATGATCTCAGGGTCCTGGGATCGAGCCCCTCGGGCTCTCTGCTCAGTGGGGAACCTGCTTCCCCCTCTCTCTCTCTGCCTGGCTCTCTGCCTACTTGTGATCTCTCTCTCTGTCAGATAAAATCTTCAAAAAAAAATTAAAAAAATAAAAACACTCTGCCTTGATCCACAATTTACACTTTTGGGTCCATCTCTTAAGGAAATTAAGGATTGGCACCGTGGAAAAACATGTGTCTGGCAAATAATTCAATAAGACTTAAGATCAGGAACCCAACTCAAGTGACAGAATGTGAATTTACTAGCTCATGTAATTTTAAAAAAAGAAAGAAAAAAGGGAGCACCAGCATTAAGCACAGATGGATGCAGGGGCTCGCGTGCTGCTCTTGCTCTTCCCTTGGTGGCAAGATGCACACTGGCATCTCCCGACTTTCACCCTAACCTACCAGGAACAGCAGAGAATGAGCATGCCTCTCTTTACAAGAATTGTCAGCCATCCAGATTTGATGGGGCCACGTGTTCATCCTGGATCCAATCCTGTGGCCAGGGGGTGGGTGAAGATGACTGGTCAGCCCTCAGTCACATGTCCTCTCCCGGAGCTGGCTGGTGAATAAGGCCATGTGCACCTGCACCCCTGTGGGAGGGGGAAGGGCTCCAGGGAATTTGGGCGGATGTGATTTAGCCCAAAGAAGGATGGGTGTTGGGCGGCCAGGCTGCAAAGCCTGTGACTTGCTTACAATCTCACACGAAAAAGATGCCAAACAAATGATCAGCTTTGGAAGAATGGCTTGAATTGTGGCTTACTCATAAGATGGAATATTAGGCAGCCATTAAAACATGTTAGTATTAAATTTATGGAGAGAATTTAATGATAGTATTTATGCTAAATGCTTTGGAAAAAATAGGTTACAACATACGTATGTCGTATACTTTCAACTGTGCAAAATATTTGTGCTTTGAAAAATGCTGAAAGAAAATACACAGAAATGTTCATAGTAATTACATCCTGGCGATATGGGCGAATTTCATTCTGTAATTTCTTTTTCTTCCTCTCTCTCCCTCCCTTCCATCCATCCATCCATTCATTTTAAAGTGTCCAGTATATGCATGCCTAAGAAGCAATCATTAACTTTTAAAATCTGAGCTGCAAGATGATTTCCGCTTGACCAGGATCTGCCTGGTCATCCCCCCCAAGTGGGGATGACAATGGTTGCGGGGGTGGGGGGGAGCGGGGTGTGACCAGGAGGGAAGAGGAGGGAGGCAGGTCTGCCAAGTCCACCATGTTAAACCTTGAAAAAGCTGCAAGCAGGTTTTGGCCCAGTCCAAAGTGACCTGTGGGAGGTGTGGTTGGGGTTGGGATAACCTTTAGTTCCCTTAACAGGCAGACGGTGACTCAACTCGTAAGACCTTATCCGTTCATTTCTTCGTTCATCCTGTCGCTCGTTCATTCAGCAGGTGAGTGCCGGTATGTGCCGGGAGCGGAGGCAGGTAACAAAGGACGTCCTTGTCCCCCTGAAGCCCACAGCCCTGCCTGACGACATGCATGCACACAGACAGCTTACCGTTGCCTAACCATGTATCTCGGGCCTGGGTGATACGTAATCATTGGCAGATGAGCTTTTGAGAGGAAGCCAACACCTGGTGAGGACCCAGCAGCTCCTGTGGAGGGCGGGATAGTGGGGTCTCTGTGCATGAGCACAGCAGGGCTGGGATCATGCTTGGCAGGAGAGGGGGTGCTGGGCAGTATGCCCGGGCACTGGCTCCCTGGCTCTGAATGAGGGCCTGTGGCTACCAAGCCCTAGAAGGAAATTGAGCACCTGGGGGGCTGGCCGGACAGTGTGGGGTGGGATGTGGGTGAGCCTGAGCAAAGCTGAAGGAGGCACGGACTAAGGGAGGTGACTGGCTTTGGCTTAGAGCAGATGAGGCAGAGATGGCCCAGCAGAGCGAGGGACGGGGCCTCACGCTCAGGGGCCAGTTATCCTAATGAAAGCAGCTCTAAGACCTGGCTAGCTCCAGAGTCCTCATGTAGAAAAGAGGAGGTACTCCTTAGGG
>PISX010008921.1:47070-78858 GCA_004024625.1 Mellivora capensis
CTGCTTAGCAGAGGGCCTGATGCGGGTCTAGATTCCAGGACCCTGAGATCGTGACCTGAGCTGAAGGCAGAGGCTTTAACCCACTGAGCCACCCAGGTGCCCCAGAATAGAAATTTAAAAATTCTAAAAAAAGGAAAATAACAACTGTTGGTGAAGATAACGGAGAAACTGGAACCGCCACACATTACTGATGGGAGCGTGAAATGAGGCAGCCGCTGTGGGCAGCAGTTCGGCCGTTTCTCAAAAGGTCGCACAGAGTCACCACATGACTCAGCAGTTCCACTCCTGGGTGTATGCCCCCCGGAGCTGAAAATGAGTATTCCAGCAAAGCCTGGCACACGGAAGTTCGCAGCAGCATATTCACGACAGCCGAAGGGGGAAAATAACCCTAATGTCCATTAACAGACAAAGAGATAAACAAAATGCTGTCTCCGCATACAGTAGAACACTATTTAGCCATAACAAAGAATGCAGGACAGATACAGGCTACGATTTAGATAAACCTTGAAAATATTAGGTGACACGGGGTGCCTGGATGGCTCAGTTCTTTGGGCATCCAACTGTGGGTTTCTGCTCAGGTCATGATCCCAGGGCCCTGGGATGGAGTCCTGTGTCAGGCTCCCTGCTGAGCAGGGAGCCTGCTTGTCCCTCTGCCTGCTGCTCCCCCTGCCTGTGTGCACATGCTCGCTCGCTCTCTTTCTGACAAATAAAGAAAATCATAAAATTCTTTCAAGGTGTGTCCTTTGATGTTTGAGTTAATTTCTGTGAATGGTTAAGGTCTGTGTCACATTTTGTGCATGTGGACACGTGGTTGTTCCAGAACCATTTGTTGAAAAGACTATCTTTTCTTCATTGTATTGTTCCTTTGTCAAAGATCAGTTGTCTCTATTTATGTGGGCCTGTTCCTGGGCTCCCCATTCCGTTCCATGCATCTGTGTGTCCATTCTTGCCATTTTGTCTAGATCACCGCTGCTTCATGGTATGTCTTGAGGTTGAGTCGTGTCAGTCCTCCAGTTTCATTCTTCTTCCTTCAGTATTGAGTTGGCTATTCTGGATCTTCTGGCTCTCCACATAAACTTTAGTTTGTTGGTATCCAGAAAAATGCCTGTGATTGTATTGAATGTAGAGATCAAGTTGGGAAGAACTGACATCTGGACAATGTTGCCTTTTTCTGGCTATGAACATGGACTGGCTCTCCATTTATTTAGACCTTCCTTGATTTCTTTTATCAATGTTGTAGTTTTCCTCATACAGATCTTGTCCATATTTTGTTAGATTTATATTGAGGTATTTCATTTTTGGAAGTTGCTAACAAGTTGTTCTTGTGTTTTTAGGTTCGTTGTTGTTTTAATGTAAGTAGGCTCCACACACAATGTGGAGCCCAACGCAGGCCCTGAACTCACGACCCCGAGACCAAGTACTGAGCTGAGATCAAGAGTTGGACACTCAACCAACTGAGCCGCCCCAGCGCCCCTTTGTGTTTTTAATTTTAAATTCCCTTGTTTGTTGCTGTTATGGGGGGAAACAATTGACTTGTATATTAACCTTGTATCGGACAACCTTGCTATAATGGTTTATCAGTTCCAGGAGCTATTTTTTTTTAATGATTTTATTTATTTATCTGATAGAGATCACAAGTAGGCAGAGAGAGAGAGGGAAGCAGGCTCCCCGCTGAACAGAGAGCCCGGTGTGGGGCTTGATCCCAGGACCCTGAGATCATGACCTGAGCAAAAGGCAGGGGCTTAACCCACTGAGCCCACCCAGGTGCCCCTCCAGGAGCTTTTTTGTTGATTCTTTTGGATTTTCCACATAGAGAAGCAAAACAACCAGTTCAAAAATTTGTTTTAATTATTCACTACTTTGGTCATTTACCTCAGGAGAGATTTGGGGAGACGAGGGTTTGAAAGCCGCATGATAATGTAAAGCGTATCCTAACTTCATATACTTAGTATGTCTTGTGAGAAAGCATGCATCGTAGATCATGCTTTTTCCTAGAAGCGCAGTGTACCCTGAACTGCTTCTTGGCGTAGAAGATGTCTCAGTGTTGGCGCTTGTGGTCTCAAGATGCCAACCACGGGTCCTGGCAGCTAAGACCTACCCAGTCTTCGGGGCCATGGGTGTCATGGCTGCCTCCAATCTGTGCGAGGCAAAAGCCTGGTGTTCCAGGACTGGTGATTGAGCGGAGGCAGCCCCTCTCCACTCTGGGGGCTTTTCCAAGCGGCCAGTACAGGAGCTTTGGGTAGCTCCAGTCTGGCGCTGGTAACTCTGCTCTGTGTTTGGCATAAAGTAGCAACTTTCGGGCATGAAAGCGAGACAGAGAAAAAAATAAACCCCGAGCTAACAGAACCCGTCACCTTTGGAGTAGACAACTGCTGCATTCACCTGGGGATAACCTTTGATAACCCTTTGGAGAACCACCCCTTCCCAACTTCCAGCCCAAGGGACGGACTGCCCAGCTCAGCGCCTACAGGTGGGGGTCACGTGACCCGGGCCGGGCCAATCAGCATGACTCCCTGGCCTGACCTCTGTGATTGGTTCAAAGGCCGGCGTGGGACTCCAGCTGGTCCAATGAGAGTCCTCCCCAGGACTTCCGCTAGGACTCTCTGAGAACCAGCCGCTCGCGGCTGTTGTGATGGGGTTGCTAAGTGTAGGCCGTCGTCCTGTACCTGGGATTGGGAAGTAGAACCCGAGGGAGGGCGTGGGATGCTCGGGAATGAGCCACCACAGAGAGCCCAGGCCAGAGGTGGCAGGGAACCTGGGTCTGACGTGACTGCCTGAGGCCCTGGGTGGTACTTGGAAGGCAGCCATGCCCTGGCATTTTTAGTTCCACGAGCCCGTAAATCCCCTTTTTATATTTAATCCAGTTTGAGTGGTGTCACCCCAAAGTGAAAGAGGCCAAACTGGCATCCCCTTAGGAATGGCAGAGGGATGTCTCCGCAGGCCTGGGGTTCTGGAAAGGCAAACTCCAGACTCTCAGGAAAGAGGACTTTCTCTTCCCTAAAACCCCAGCCTTGGGACGCCTGGGTGGCTCAGTCACCTAAGCCTTCTGCCCTCGGCTCAGGTCATGATCCTGCAGGCTCCTGGGATGGAGTCCGGCATTGGGCCCCTTGCTCAGCCTGCTTCTCCCTCTCCCTGCTGCCCCCCCTGCTTGTGCTAGCTCGCGCTCTCTCTTAAATCTTAAAACAAAACTCCCCCCAAACCTAAGCCTTCCCCATTACTCCCTGCTAACTCTCAACACTCATCCCTGGGACTGACCTTAAAGCCCTCCAAGCCCCACTACCCACCCGTGGCCCTGCCTTGGTATGGCAGAGTAGTGCCTCCCAGGAACACAGCTGCTTGGGCGTCTGTCTGCCTTTCTGCCCCCTTCGGGGGAAATGGGGGTTTAGGGGGAGCTGGAGCCCAGTCGCCCTTCCTCATATGCTCTGGTACCCTGCCTGCCACTTGCCAACTGCTTGGTGAGCTGAATGGAAAAAGGAAAGCAGCCCAGCAGGAGACAGGATCACCTGGAAATCTGGACAAGGGAAGGCTTGGGACAAGGAGAGAGCACTGGACTTGGAGAACAGAAATAAAGGAAGGCAGTGTGGCTCTGCAATGATCCAGTGATTTGCTTGGGCCTCTTCTGAGCTCCTGCGACCTTACCCATGGCAAGAAGATCACAAGCCTGGCCCTTGGTGTGCCAGGGAAGGCACTGGTGGCCTCAGCATGTGGAACTAATGCAGGGCCTTCTCAGTGGACAATCGCCTTGGGCCACACACTTTGTGTGTGTGGTTTCATCTAATCTGCTCTGCTACTGGACCGACAAGACTGCTTTATTAGCCCCATTTACAGATGAAGAAACCAAGGCACAGTAAAGTCACTGGCCAAATGCCACACAGCAAGAAGATTGCTCTTGAGCCCAGATCTGCTGACACCAGAGCTCCAGTCCCTCTGAGGGTGCAGAGGCAACGCAGATCCTGCCCCAGGCTCCAGACCTCACCAAGACGCAAACCCTCCAGTTGGCATTTGGTCCCGCACAGTGTGCAAGCATATGTTTTGTGGCTTCCATATGTTACAGGGTGAGAAAGCATCGAAACAAATCTCTACCGTTGTAGTCTGCTTAATATGAATAGATTTAACCAGTGAGTGCTCCTAACACACACATGACTGTGCAGTTGAACTGTGTCAGGGTAATTAACATTTTCCTTTTAAAAAATTAACTTGGAGGTCACTGAAGACAGCCTTGCCTGGTGATGGGACACAAGTTTCAAGTTGGGAGAATGTTGCTCATTTCCATCCTGTTCCTGGGGGCCATGCATAACAGCATCTGGAGGGAAGGTCATACATTTGAGGCCCTTGTCGTGGGCCCAAGCCCCCGCCCCCTCAGTCAGTGCTTGGGAGGGGCACCCAGGAGGCAATGCCAAGGCGGGTTCAGCCCAGCACCTTCATTCCATCGCCTGGGCTGGATGGAGCTCCTGCCAGCCCGAGGCTTCCTGAGAATTCCTGGCCACCAGAAGGGGGCAGACTGTGACTTCTGAAGCCGGGGACACAATGGGTGTATGAGGATGTTGGCGGGAGGGGACAGAGGTGCCAGGCCGCCTCTAAGACCATGACTACCTCAGGACAAGCTGGGAACCTGTGGGCTGGGTCTGACTCTCCCAAAGCTTCAGGTGTCATCTGGTTCAGAGGAGCCCAACCAACCCCATGTTTGTGTCAGGTCATCCCACAGGGGCAGCTTGGAGGTTGGCAGGCTGGCTATGAGTGGGGGTGCTGGGGGTTGGTCCTGAGGCGGAAGAACAGGAATGCTAGCTTTACCTGGGTTGTGTATTTACTTGAGGTGGCTGGAGTTGCTGCTGGAGCTTCTGGGTGGGCTTAAGTTGCCCCAAGCCACCCGTAAGCCTAGCCACTACTCAGGGACGCCCTGCAGGCCCAGGAGACCTCCAGAGCCAGCACACTGCCCTGTGTGGAGGGCAGAGACACAGATCTCTGGGACATCCTCATGCATAGCCGTTCCAGGCAGGCATGCTGGGAGACTTGGTGCCTCCCTCCAGTTCCCCAACAGCCAGTCCCCTGCTCCGCAACGACCATGGCAACAGCGGGGGGTGGGGGAGGTGGGGGGTGTTCCTTGTGGACCGGCCCCCCAGCAGTACATTCTCCTTGGGCCCAGCAGCCAGCATCCCAGACCCTGGTCCCTGCCTACATTGAGTCTTTTTGTGCATTCCCCAACCCCAGCAGCCCAGGCTCTCTGGTGGCTGAAACAAAGAGAATTTTAAAGTGACATGAGCTGGACATGCAGCCACGAGAGGGTGTCTGCCCAGATTAATGTGAACTCCAGCTTGGGCCTTTGAAGGGCCCTGGATTTCCCAGGGTGATGATGGATTTTCACACCAGAACTAGGAAAAGCCTCACCAACCCAGACTCATCCACCAGGACAGGCCTCACTGTGTCACCTGGGGCTCCAGGGAACCCTGATATTTCTGACATCCCTCCTGCACACGCTGCCCCAGGTCATGGCACAAATGTTGGCGTCTCTGCCTGGAGGCTTGACTCCCAGCCAGCCTGTCCTCCGCCTGCAGCCCCAGGCCTCTTCCCAAGCCCCAGGCTGGCCTCTAGCTGAAAGGCTTTCCATGACTCCCACGGTCTCAGGATGGAGTCCAAGCCTCTACCTGCCTCTGTAAGGCCCTGCCCACCTTCCTCACCTGTGGTCACCCAGGCGCCCCTGCTTGGAGAAACTTCTAAAGAAATGAGTTTTAGGGGCGCCTGGGTGGCTCAGTGGGTTAAAGCCTCTGCCTTTGGCTCAGGTCCTGATCCCAGGGTCCTGGGATTGAGCCCCGCATCGGGCTCTCTGCTCAGCGGGGAGCCTGCTTCCCTCTCTCTCTCTGCCTGCCTCTCTGCCTACTTGTGATCTCTGTCTGTCAAATAAATAAATAAAATCTTAAAAAAAAAGAAATAAGTTTTAGGGGAAGGGATTAGAGGACTCAACTCTAAGCCATCAAGAATGACATGTCGCCAGCAGAAGTGAGGGGGGAGCCCCCTGGGAGCCTCCCTTTTGCTGTTGGTTCAGGACATCCTTTGGGGTCAGGATGGAGTCAGGACACCCTGGAATGGCTGCCAGAGCTGTCAGGGGCAAGTGGCAAAAGGCACAACCAAATAGCACCCCGGGATCAGAGGCCCTGCTGGGTACCTGTTCTGGTACCCAGCAGGTCCTCTGTGACCTCAGACAGACCACTGGCTTAACCTTGCGCATCAAATAGCAGCAGGGGGCAGAAGAGTCCCTGGGGTAACCCAGAAGAGCCCCCGCTGAGTCCCACCTGCAGGGCTGGTTACTTCAGCCTCCTGGTGCCGGGCAGAAAAATTGAGCGGCCAGAGTTGTCAGAGCTGATGATTATTTTCAGGAGAATTTGTAAAAAAAAAAAAACACCTGAGTTGTTACATGAGATTTCCCGTGTTAAGCGCTGGCTCAATTAGAACAACACACCAGGAAGGAATATTTGATGGGGCAGTCTCTGAAGTAAGCCTTCCGAGGGCCCACTTGTTTTGTTTGTTTGTTTGCTTTTTAAGATTTTATTTATTTATTTGACAGAGATCACCAGTAGGCAGAGAGAGCGGGAAGCAGTCTCCCCACATCCAGCCTGATGTGGGGCTCCACCGAGGACGCTGGGATCATGACCTGAGCCGAAGGCAGAGGCTTAACGCACTGAGCCACCCAGACGCCTCCCGAGGGTCCATTTGTAAAAAGAAGGTGGTCTTTCCTGGCTTGGGGGGCCACCCACAGCCCCTCCCAGTGAATCAGCTCTGCCCCCGCGGGACACGCCCCTCTCGGGACACGCCCCGGCCACTGCTGATTGGGCCAGGGGCGGGCTCCTGACGCAGGGCCGCCGGTCACAGGCTTGGCAACAGTTGATGCTGTGACTCCGGGCCAACGTCGCCATGGCCAGGCTGTTTCCACTCTCCATTCTCTAGGTCCTCCTCAGCCTGGCCCCGGCTGTCCTTCAGATCTGACCGTGCGTCCTCGCGGGAACCTCCCAGTTTCAAACTGCGCACCCCTGGAAATGCAAAGGAAAACCACCATAAGTTATCAGAATGGCTAAAATCAAAACACAAGAAATAACAAGTGTTGGTGAGGAGGTGGAGAAAGGGGAAGTGTCCTGCCCTGTTGGTGGGAATGCGAGCTGGTTCGTCCACTGTGGAAAACATAGGGAGGTTCCTCAAAATATTAAAATTCAAAGATCGTAGGACCCAGTACTGGCACTATTGGGTGTGTACGCAAAGAAAATGGAAACACTAACTGGAAAAGATGCATGTACCTTGATGTTTATTGCAGCATTTACAATAGCCAAGATAGAGAAGCAGCTCTCATGTCCCTAGAAAGACAAACGGATAAAGAAGATATATACATGTGATATATACATGTGCACACACCCATGCAACAGAATATCACTCAGCTATAAAAGAAATGGAATCTTGCCATTTGTGACCTGGTTGGACCTAGAGGGTATTAAGCTAAGTGAAATAAGTCAGACAGACAAAGACAAATACCGTATGATTTCACTCATATATGGAATTTAAGAAACTGAACAAATGAAGAAAAAAGGAGAAAAAAATAGACTTAAAAAAAAGATTCTATTTATTTGACAGAGAGAGAGAGCAGAAGTAGGCAGAATGTTAGGCAGAGGGAGAGAGAGAAGCAGGCTTCCCACTGAGCAGGGCTCGATCCCAGGACCCCAGGATCATGACCTGAGCTGAAGGCAGATTTTTAACCAACTGAGCCAAACAGGCGCCTCCAAAATAGACTCTTTTTTTTTTTTTTTTAAAGATTTTTATTTATTTATTTGACAGAGATTACAAGTAGACAGAGAGGCAGGCAGAGAGAGAGAGGAGGAAGCAGGCTCCCCGCTGAGCAGAGAGCCCGATGTGGGACTCGATCCCAGGACCCTGAGATCATGACCTGAGCTAAAGGCAGAGGCCTTAACCCACTGAGCCACCCAGGTACTCCCAAAATAGACTCTTAAACGCAGGGAACAAACTGGTGGGGAGGGGTGGTGGGTGCGGGGAGGGGGGCGGATAGGTGAAGGGCATTAAGAGGACACTTACTACGATAAACACCGTGATGTATAGAATTGTTGCCTGGGTGGCTCAGTGGGTTAAAGCCTCTGCCTTTGGCTCAGGTCATGATCTCGGGGTCCTAGGATCGATAAGGCCCTGTTGGGCTCTCTGCTCAGCAGGGAGCTTGCTTCCTCCTCTCTCTCTGCCTGCCTCTCTGCCTACTTGTGATTTCTGTCTGTCAAATAAATAAATAAAATCTTAAAAAAAAAATTGTTGACTCACTATACTCTACCCCCGAAACTAACATAACACTGTTAATTATACTTCAGTTAAAACAATAAAATTCAACTTTGATATGAAAAAATTTAAAAAAATAAATTAAAAAAGTAAAGGGCCTACCACTCCAGGGGGGGATTTTTTTTTTTTTTTTTCTTTTTCACTTGGTCTCTGGTGTAACCGTGGCACCTAGAAAGGTGCCTGACTCCTCACAGACTTTCACCAGATATTTGTTGAAGGAACCAGGGAGTTCCCACGAGAGTCTGTCATCCTTGTCACTCTGGGACGTCCCCCCTGCCCCATCCCTCCCCCCAATAGTGACTCGTGCTAGCTTCAGGGAGACTCCTAGAAATCAAAAGAAGTTATTCAAGCCTCACTGGCTGTTACACAGAGTAGAGGGAGTGACAGGCTGACGGTGCCAAGTGCAGACCCCAGTTCTTAGTAGCTGCTCAATACACATGTGGATTTGGGTTTTGGGGGGGCTCTGAGCTGCCTATCTTGTGACAGTGTTGCAAGAAGAAGGTTTCAGCGGTCTCAGCAAGTAGATGGGAGCCCTGTTTGTCACTGGAACACCCTCTGGGCAATTTCCTCGGCCCCACACTCACACCAGGTTCAGAGCCTTCCCGGAACCTTGTGTCTGGGCCAGTTCCCGGCTGCTCCCTGCGCCCCGACATGGATGACGAGCATCATGTTGGAGTCTATGGCTGATAAAGAGATCATTGAGCAGTCGCTTTGTATTGTGTGTCATCCAAAAAGAAAATCAATTTTAAACATCAGATAAAATGTGACAAGCGTTTTAAGAATGTATTTTATAAGCAATGCACTGTGCTGGGAACAGGGTTGGCGGGCTAGTGGAGGCCTTGCCACTGAGCTGGGTCAGTACAGTCTGATGTGGACCCTTGTAGGGTCTCAGCAGTCCCTGGCTCAGCATCCCAGCCCCTCAGGGCCCAGACTGGAGGGCGCCTGCAAGCCAGACTGCTGGCAGCTGGGGAAGCTGGCCAGAGGGTCTCACGCCTAAGGGAGCTGCCATGCCCACGCTGGGAACCCTTCCTGAAAGGGAGCGAGGAGGCTGGTGCTGGTCCAGGCCTGACTGGAGTCTTCCTGGGGCCATGGGCCGGTTACTTTGTCTTGGGGATTCAGCCTTCTTTTCTTTTATATAGGGATAACAATACCTCCCCCACAGGGAGGGTCTGATGAGATCAAGAGGGGAGTGGTTGGGGCGCCTGGGTGGCTCAGTCGGTAAGTGTCTGCCTTTAGCTCAGGTCACAATCTCTAGGTCCTGGGATGGAGGCCCAGGTTGGGCTGCCAGCCCAGCGGGGAGTCAACTTCTCTCTCTCCCTCGGCCTCTCCCCCTGCTTGTGCTCTCTCTGTCTCTCCCTCTCTCAAGTGAATAAATAAAATGTTAAAAAAAGGGAGAGGAGTCGTTAAAACACTTTGAAAATGAGTCTGTTTATTTTATTTTATTTTATTTTATTTTTTTTTTTTAAAGATTTTATTTATTTATTTGACAGATAGAGATCACAAGCAGGCAGAGAGAGAGGTAGAAGCAGGCTCCCCACCGAGCAGAGAGCCCGATGCGGGGCTCGATCCCAGGACCCTGGGATCATGACCTGAGCCGAAGGCAGAGGCTTAACCCACTGAGCCACCCAGGCGCCCCAAGTCTGTTTATTTTAAACAGGGAAAAGCCTCCCATGACATTTTCAAATGATGCTTTTTCAAAATCAGGCTCTCGGATACAGAGTAGGTGTTCTTCCTGCCCTTGCTCTGCTGCTCCTTCCTTGCTCCCCCAAGAGGCAGCCTCTTAGCAGCTTCTAGTGTGTATCTTTCCAGAGAGGTTCGCCGCCCGAGCCTGTTTGCGCACACACTGTTCTGGACTTGGTTTTTTGCCGCGTTAGGCCTACACCATGGAGCTCTTCTATGTCCATTCCTAGAGCGGGCTTCTTCCTTTTCCGTGCCTAACCTCAAACACGTGGGCTTCGTCGCCATCCCACAAAACTATACGGAAAGCCTGGTCAGCACCGCGCCACAGCAGGGCTGATGGGAGGGGCAAAGGGAATAGGAAGGGGCAAGGGGCGGGGCTAAGGGGGAGGGGGCGGCACCGGTGGGGAAGTAAGGGACGAGGTGGATTGGAGAGGAAGAAACACAGTAGGTTCTGTGTGACCCTCTTGGAAGATCCTTCAGAGCTGGGATGAGAGGAAGGGGAGACCTGCCCTGTACTGTGAATAATAGTAATAATAAGAACAACAGCTATTATTTATTTATTTTAAAATAATTTTATTTATTTATTTATTTATTATTTATTTGACAGACAGAGATCACAAGTAGGCAGAGCGGCAGGCAGAGAGAGGAGGAAGCAGGCTCCCTGCCGAGCAGAGAGCCCCATGCGGGGCTCGATTCCAGGACCCTGAGATCATGACCTAAGCTGAAGGCAGAGGCTTTAACCCACTGAGCCACCCAGGCACCCCACAGCTGTTATTTATTAACAAAAAATCCAGTTGTGCGGATGGTCTGTGCTCTGCTGGCCAGTCCCCTGCCAGCAGACATCCAAGTGCCCACACAGTGCTGTAGCCGTAGCCTGTGGCTCCTGTGTGCACTTGCTTGCCGAGTGGAAAGCGCCCCACAGGCTCCTGTATTAAGTCAGGGACTCGCAGTAACAATGCTCTCAGCCTGAGTAGTCTGTGCCTTTGTCCCTGACTGAGCCGTAATGAGGGGTGGGGTGGGGGCAGGCAGGCCTGAGACCTATAGCGATGGTTTCAGGGCTTGGCTTTGCTGACTTGACTCACCAGCGATCTTCCTCAGCCTGAACCTTATTTTGCACCTGTCTGTGGTGTGAGCTGAAGCACATACGAAAATGAATTTTACAGATATCCAGCCCTTGCCATCACCCTAGTGAAGAAACTTCTGGATTCTTGGGGTCCACATGGAGGGACAGTGGGTTGGGGCGCTGGTCCCTAGAGAAACTCTCGTGCCTGGGGTTTCTGCTCCTTTGGAAACTGTTGATGGCAGGGGTGCCTGAAGAGGGTGCCTATATCATAAGGGCTCCCTCAGGGGCTCTGCCCCACCACTCCCTCTTCTGGAGAAAGTACTGTCCCACCCTTAGTACCCTGCAAGTAAGGCCCCTGCGGACCTGTCCCTACCTGCCAATGCCAGCCTGTTCCTGGTTCCTCTCTGGGCATTGCCAGCTCCCCACTTCTGCAGATGATGGCAGTGAGGTGCTGTGCCCAAAGGAGGAGGGATCCTGTTGGACAAGCTGTGACATAGGCAACTCAACCACACTATCACCATGTGAGAGCCCTCACCCCTGGGGCAGGGACAAGGCTGGGGAAATAGTCCAGCAAGTTTCTGGTCCCCATTGTTAGAAACTTTTTTTTTTTTTTTTAAATAAAGATTTTATTTATTTGAGAGAGAGAGAGACAGAGTGAGAAAGAGCATGAGAGGGGAGGTCAGAAGGAGAAGCAGACTCCCCATGGAGCTGGGAGCCAGATGTGGGACTCGATCCCAGAGCTCTGGGGTCATGACCTGAGCTGAAGGCAGTTGCTTAACCAACTGAGCCATCCAGGTGCTCCTAGAAACTCTTTCAGGGGATAGGACTAATATCTGGTGGACGTATGGGCTCTCTCTATTATAGTCATATAATCATAACATCTGCTTTCCTGTTTGGGCTTGTTTCACTTAGGCAAGTGGGTAGAGCAGGTATTACTTCCATTTGACAGGTGGGAAAACTGAGTTTCCCCAGCCTGGCTGAGCCCAGTGTCAAAGGGGGCAGAGCTGGTGACTCCTCTTGGAACATGGCCACTGCCAGGTCACAGGGCAGAGGGAATGGATGAGGGGGTAAACAGTGGGGCCTTTGTTCCAGTCTACCATAAGAAGCAGAGCAGAAAGAGAGAAGGAATGGCTCCTTGATGATGCGATTGAGTTGCTGAATTAGCCAAGCCTAGAGCCTTCTACCTTGGAGCTTTTGGTTATTCAAGAAAAAAAGGTTGGGGCACCTGGGTGGCTCAGTTGATTAAGCTCCAACTCTTGATCTCAGCTCAAGTCTTGATCTCAGGGTCATGAGTTCAAGTCCTGAGTTGGGCTCCATGTTGGGTGGGGAGACTACTATTGAAAAAAACAAACAAACAGGGAAGCCTGGGTGGCTCAGTTGGTTAAGCAGCTGCCTTCAGCTCAGGTCATGATCCCAGCGTCCTGGGATCGAGTCCCACATAGGGCTCCTTGCTCGGCAGGGAGCCTGCTTCTCTCTCTGCCTGCCACTCTGTCTGCCTGTGCTCTCTCTCTCTCTCTGACAAATAAATAAATAAAATCTTTTAAACAAACAAACAAACAAACAAACCCCAACTTACTGTTTAAGCCATTTTGAGTTGGGTCTTCCATTACTTGTAACCAAAATCACTAACCAGCCCAAGATCACCCACCTAGAAAGTGGTGGAGCTGAGACCTAGGGGGAACCCAGACTCTAGGTCTGAGCTGCTGCTGCTTCTTCCTTTTTTTTTTTTTTTTAAGAATTTATTTATTTGACAGAGAGAGAGAGAGAGAGAACAAGTGGAGGAAGTGGCAGGCAGAGGGAGAGGGAGAAGCAGGCAGACTCCCTCAGGAGCAGAGAGCTGGAACTGGGGCTCGATCCCAGGACCCTGGGATCATGACCTGAGCTGAAGGCAGATGCTTCTGCCTGAGCCACCCAGACACCCCTAGGTCTGAGCTTCCTGCAATGCCTTTATGCCTTTGCTGTTTCTGAGCCTGGCATATGTGTCTCCTACCCTGCTGTCCCAGGCCATAGAGAGTGTTGTCATGCACAGGGCCCATCAGGGATGGGGAAACAGGCTCTGTGCTGTATTCTGGAGCGGCTCCGCTAAAGCACTGCCCGCAGCCCAGTGTGGGGGGGAAAGCCTCAGGCCTCAGAAAGCTGGGGCAGTTTCCTCTGGGGACACCTTCTTTTCCCAGGTGGAGAATTGTGGATGTGGTACTGAGCAGTCAGTCATACCTTGGAAACAGGTACGTAAGCTAGGATTTGGTTTAGTTGCATATAAAAGAAAACCTCAAAATGATAGTGGCTTAAAGACAGTAAAGTTAATTTCTCTCTTGCAAAGCAAGTCCAAATGTGAACAGTCCATGATGGGAGGACAGCTCTACCATCAGTGATCCAGGCTCCTTTTCCTTTTCTGCCCCACCAACCTTGGCAGTGGCTTCCAATCTTCTGTCACTCATGGTCCAAGGTGGCTCCCAGAGCACCAGCCATCATGACCAGGATCATAGGAATGTGAAAATGCAGAAGAGCAAACAGGGACTCCTCTCAGCTCTGTTGGTTCTTTTTCAACATCCTTCCAAGAAATCCCACTCAACACTTACGCTCCCTTCTCACCAGCTGGAACATAGTCCTTGTTGCAAGGGAAGCTGAGAAATGTGTCTTCGAGGCCATAATTTTTATGACCAGCTAAAAACGAAGGTTTGATAACTTCAAAGAGTACAGGAAGAATGCCTGTTGGGGAAAGTAAAGAGCAGCTTCTGCTACGAGGCATTTGACCTCCATTTGGCTTATTTTCTGAGTAGCCAGTGTATACCAGGCACAGGGCTAGCCTGTGCCACATACAGATAAATAGGACATGCTCGTTAATCTCAAGTCTAGTGTGGATGGCGGACCACAACAGAAATAGCTGTTACAGTTATGAATTGTTCTGGCAACAGAATGTTTAACAAGGAAAAAACCTGCCATCCTTGAAACTTAAACAAATCATGTATGATCTGGACTTCTGGAGTCTCTGGAAACGTTTGAAGCTCTGGCAACAGTGGGTCTGCATCACTTCCTCATGGCAACAGTAGGCTGGACAAGGGGCTGCCCTCCCCTGTTTGCCACGGTCCCCACCAAGCCCTGTCACCTCACACCACTCCTACCTGCACGGCCCTGGAGGGCATTTGAGTTTGCAATCTCTGCTTATGGAAGCCGAGCTGCGGGAAGGCGGGGGGTGTCACTGGACGGGTGTTGGGGTGCTCTGTGTACACCACAAGCCGACCCCTGCCCCAAACCACCCTTCTAGATGCCAATTCCTTGAACTTGTGCCTCTCAGAAAGGAAGATGGCTCCGAAATAAAAAGGTAAACCCAACCCATATTATGGTCTTCTAGAAATCTGCTTTTCTCTAAAGGACACGCTGAAGATGTGAAAATATCCTTTCTCAACTTCTTTCCTTGAGAAGGCCTCTCCGGCCTTCTCTGGCATGTGGAGACAGGCCAGGCTGTCAGAGGCAGGCATTTCTCTCTCCCCAGCAGATGCCCCCTGTGTCAGGCCAAAGGTGGGCCTCCCTCCCTGAGGCCCCAGCAGCAGCTGGAAGCTTCTCCAGAGTCAGCAGTGACCCAGGCTCCTCACTGGGCTCACCCTGGAGCAGAGGCCCTCCTCATTAGTGCTCTGAGACGTCTTTCCAGGCTGCCCCCTGAAACCTTTCTCCCGAGCCCAGGGCTGGCGAGCTCTTGCTGGAACCACCTTCTGTCTCGGTTGAGAGCACTGGGGGCTGAGGGAACCCGGAGCCGCGGCCGCCGGAGTGGGAAAGCTGCGGCCCATTCTGGGTGGCCTCCCCTCCTGCCCAGCCCAAGGACATCTTGCAGCTATAAATTGAGTAAATTGAAAATGTTACTGAGAGTTGGAGATAAAAGAGAGAGCTGGGTGTCTCCATGAATAAAACATGGGAGGGAGGCCATTTCTTGGAAAAATAGAGAGAATAAATTGTGGCGGATCAATTTTATCTAATTTCTTGGCGGAGCTTCTGACATGCAAATGAACGCGCTCATAATTTATGAGTGAGCTATGGAGATTGCCAGAGGGAAGGGGTGCCTGGATTTCTGGGGGAGGAAGGAGGGGCATGACTAAGGATTTAGCAAAAGTCCACTAGGCTTATTTCTCCTTAAAACCTTAAAGATTTAGAAACCCTCCCAGGGAATGCAAAAGCCAGGCAGGATAAATTCTAGATCCTTCGGCCTGTCTTTGGGGCCAGTTCCTCTGGGCATGCTCCGGCTGTCACAGCCACACTGATGGCCCGCTGGCCAGCCCTAGCCACAGCAGACGTGGTCTGGCTGCCAGGCCTTTGCTCTGTTGCTCCCCATTTCCCGACACCCCATCTCACCAGCCGGAGTCCTGTCTTCAATTTTTGGTTTCCAGCCTGACTCATCCCTGGTAGGTTGGAGCGAACTCACCCTTCCTTCTGTGCTCTTGAGCCACTCCTGCTTACAGACATGTTTTCTTTGGCCTGAGCCATGAGCATTCGGTGTCTGAATCGGTTGCTCAGATTAAGAAAGGGGGAGATTTCTCATGTGCTTCCAGATAGCCAGCTCTTACTGTACAATCAGAACCCTGGGTTACAGTGGCTGATGTTTTCACTGCAGGTCACCTGGAAACAAGAAGCAGCCCCAGACCCTTCAAGATAGAGCTGCAGACCCCACTGCTCCCTATTGCCTGTCTGGCCCCGAGGCTGTTGATTACTGGGTTTGCATTACTGCTTTGCTTATGGTGAAGTTGGTGAGAAAGGGAATTATCTCTTCTTGTGACTCTAGCAAAATGGGCAAATCAGAGAGACAGAGAGAGCAAATTTCAACAGGGAAGGGACACACTTTTATGTTGGTAGGAGTGACGAGTGAGCCCAGGGGTAACTGTGTAAAGAGGGCAGGGGTGCCCTGGGCTGCATCCTCACTGAGTTCCTTGGCGAGCCCTGCGGGGACTCCAGATGGCAGCCTCTGTTGTAGGAGTCCCAGCTGCTTTGTCCCATCATCTGGGTTCTCTGTTCTGGAACCACAGGGACAAAGAGTGGGGAGCTTGGGGGAGGATTAGAAACAGCCCAGGCCAGTCTCTGGAGGCCACCCAGCTCCTCTCTGTGAGGCACAGGTTCAGAGAGAGCCTGAAGTCCTCCTGCTGCACAAAGGAGCAAACTGAGGCCTGGAGGGTTTGGGAATGGGCAGCCAAGTTGGGAGAGCCTGGCTGTGAAGCCATGTCTGGCTGGCCCCACAGCCCAGCATGGCCAGTGCCCTCTGGCCCTCTGTGCTTGCCCTGCCTTGGTCTGTGGGGATGATGAGACTTGTGAGCAAAACAGCTTACAACTTGGGGTGCCTGGCTGGCTCGGTTGGTAGAGCATGCAACTCTCGATCATGAGGTTGTGAGTTCAAGCTTCACGTTGGGTGTAGAACTTACTTAACAAAAACAATTTTTAAAAACCCCATAACTTAAAACCAACAGCTGCTTAGATGGTCCCAGATTACCCCTGCAAGGCCTCCTGGAAGCTCAGGGACCCTGCCCCTGGGCCTTTGCACTGCCTTTTCTTCTTGTTCTTCATAGTTCTACGTCCTTCTCCCGGAGGTCTTAGTTTCCTGCTCTAAGTGGCCTCCCTGCTTAATCTTGACCCTGTCTTTGTAGCACCCAGTTTCCTCTAAAACATTTTACTGATTTGCTCTTGTGTGTACTATCTCTCTCTCCCCTGCCAGGAGTTAAGTGCCAGCAGGACAGATACCTAATCTATTAGCTGTTGAACCCTCTGTACACAAGAAGTGCTCAATAATAATTAAAGAATGAGTGAAAAGTGGTGTGTCCAGGTGTGTGACCCAGAGCAGCCTTCAGAGAGGAGGGTGCTGGCTGAGAAGGAAGTTCTCTGAGCATGAGGCGGAGGGGAAGGCGGCGGGCACAGCTGTCCTCTGAAGTGGGGGTGGGGGTGAGGCGGGCTACCTACCGGAAGGCCTGCTGTTCACAGCCAGACTTCAGAACTCACGGGCAGTCCAAAGCGCACACATCTAGAAGGATCCGCAAGCCCACTAGTGCAGGGACAGTTCTGCTGAGACCTGTGAGGACGGCGCCAGCTGCCCGGGAGGGGTCCAAGTGAGGCTTCCTAACCCGAAGGCCCCGGGGCTTCCTCATGGCAGCAGTGAGAATCTGAGCGTCCTGGAGGGTCAGGCCTGTGAGAGACACTGAGGCTCAGAGTGGGGGACGCCTGGCCCAGGTCACAGCACGTCTCTGCGGACACACAAGTCTGCTGGGGATCAGTCGGCACCTGGGCCCTTTGAGAGTCCAGAGAGATGTGGGGAGTGTCGGTTTTGAGCCTCTAGATGAATGAAAACAAGTACAGAAATGCCCAAATAGGATTTCGAAAATTCTGGTGCATTTTAAACTTTTGCCTTGAGTGAAGTAATACTTCAGTATGCTCGAAAGATCCCATGCAATGTACTCTTCAGACCTTAATCCTGGTGTTAGGAAGCAGTGATCCATCCCTATGTCTGGGAGGGGTGACCTGGGGGTGAACGGACACCCTAATGTAATAGATGCGGGCTAGGTGTCTGTGACACCCCTCCGGAGAACCTACAGAGCCTAAAGTCGGGGCCTTTCATGGGTGGGGGGCAAAAGCCACATGGCTTCCCTGAGACGGGCCTCAGTCGGAACCCTTCTGAACCTTAGTTTTCAGATCTAGTAAATGGGCACACTCCTTAGTCCACTGCTGGGCTGAGCTGGAGATGTCTGTGTGGGAAGTGCTTAGTCCCGAGTCGGTGCTGGCTGTGGAGTTCACACACAGAGCTGGGACCCAAACCCACAGCTCCTGCTCTGGAAAGAGCTCCTCCCCTCTGTCCCCATAAGCTCATCTCTTGGGAAGGTTTCAGACTCTGCTAGGAGGACCTATCCTTTGAAAGCAGAAAGGGATTTTTCTTTCCAAATCCATTCCTTGGGGGAAGTCTTCAAAGAGCATTCTCGTAATTTCCCGTTATAAAATTTTATGTGCTGTTCTAAACAATGAACTGTGGGCATTAATTGAGCAGACCAGGAGATTTTCTGTTTTTAAATCACAGACTATTTTAAAATGTCCCAGACCATAAGAAGCTGGCCTGAGGAAATACAATTTCAGAGGATGGCCCAGACCTCACTCTCCCCCGCTCCCCCGCAGTTGTCCTTGCTACATCGGCATTTGACAGGAAAGGTGGCCGCACTGGAAGCTTCTGGGCTCTGGTGCTTGCTTGTGTGTGTGACTATTGGCTTTCCACCTGCTCTGCCTGCCAGGCACATGGCAGGTCTGTGTCCATCCATCCATCCATCCATCGGTCCATCCATCCGTCCGTCCGTCCGTCTGTCCATCTGTGAATCCATCCAACCCAACAATATTTGTTGAGTAGCTACTATGTGCCAAGCTGTGGGCATAGAGCCATGAACAAAACAGACAAAATCCCTCCCCTCCTGGAGCTGCCATTTTCACAAGGGAGACAAACAGAGAAAACACAATAAATAAGAACATTATACAGTCTATTAGAAGGTAATAAGGGCTTTGGAGAAAACCTAATTAGCGATGAAGGATGAGGGGCGCCTGGGTGGCTCAGTGGTTTAAAGCCTCTGTCTTCAGCTCAGGTCATGATCTCAGGGTCCTGAGATCGAGCCCCGCATCCGGCTTTCTGCTCAGCGGGGAGACTGCTTCTTCCTCTCTTTCTGCCTGCTTCTATGCCTACTTGTGATCTCTGTCTGTAAAATAAATAAATAAAATATTTTTTAAAAAAAGGGGTGAAGGATGAGGTAGGAAGGAGAGGGTGGGGGTGGGGGTGGGGATCCGTAGGAAGCTGGGAAGCAAGCCACTGGGATGTCTCCGGTGGAAGTGTTTATAGGTATGCGGAGAGAGCAAGTGCAAAGGCCCTGGGGCATGCCAGTCTGTTCATCCAGTGAAGACTTTGAAACGACCCTGAGAGAAGTGAGGAACCGCAGCAAGGCTCCAAACAGAGAAGGCATAAGCCCTGGGCCCTGGCGGCATTTTAAAAGGATCACCAATCAACACAACTAAAAGGCAACCTATGGGAATGGGGAGCACTTGGCTCAGTTGGAGGAGCATTCGACTTTTTTTTTTTTTAAGATTTTATTTATTTATTTGACAAACAAAGATCACAAGTAGGGAGAGAGAGAGAGAAGCAGGCTCCCTGCTGAGCAGAGAGCCCAATGCGGGGCTCCATCCCAAGACCTTGAGATCATGACCTGAGCTGATGGCAGAGGCTTTAACCCACTGAGCCACCCAGGCACCCCAGAGCATTCGACTCTTGATCTTGACCTCAGGGTTAGGAGTTTGAGCCCTGCGGTGGGTGTAAAGGTTACTTAAAAATAAAACTTAAAGAAAAAGGCAACCTATGGAATGAGAGAAAATATTTACAAATGCCATATTGGATAAAGGGGCAATATCCAAAATAGAGAGCTTCTAAAACTCAACACTCCGAAAACAAACAATCCACTTAACAAATAGGCAGCAGACACAAACAGATATTTCTCTGAAGAAGACATCCAGATGGCCAGCAGACACGTGAAAAGATGCTCAACATCACTCATCATCAGGAAAATGCAAATCAAAGCTACAAGGAAATATCACCTCACACCTGTCAGAAGGGCTAAAATCAGCAACACAGGAAACCACAGATGTTGGCGAGGATGAGGAGAAAGGGGAGCCCTCTCGCACTGTTGGTGGGAATGCAGGCTGGTGCAGCCTCTCTGGAAAACAGAATGGAGGCTCCTCAGAAAGTTAAAAATAGAGCTATGCTACCATCTAGTAATCACAATATCGGTACTTACCCAAAAAATACGGGAACGCTAATTCAAAGGATACACGCCCCCCCCCCCCAATGTTCATAGCAGCATCATTTATAATCCCCAAGACCTGGAAGCAGCCCCAGTGTAATTTCAACAGACAAATGGGTACAGAAGATGGGGTGTATATGCGCACTGGAATATTACTCAGCCATCACAAAGAATGAAATCTTGCCATTTACAAGGACATGGATGGAGCTAGGGAGAATCATGCTAAGTGAAATAAGTCAGTCAGAGAAAGAACAACACCATATGATTTCACTCGTATGGAATTTTTAAAAAAGATTTTACTTATTTATTTGACACAGAGAAAGAAATCACAAGTAGGCAGAAAGGCAGGGAGAGAGAGAGGGGGAAGCAGGCTCCCCGCTGAGCAGAGAGCCCGATGCTGGACTCAATCCCAGGACCCTGAGATCATGACCTGAGCCGAAGGCAGAGGCTTAACCCCACTGAGCCACCCAGGTGCCCCTCATGTGAGGAATTTAAGAAACCAAACAAGTGAGCCACAGAAACAAAAAAAAAAAAAAAAAAAAAGGAGAGAGAGGCACACCGAGAAATAGACTCTTAACTCTAGGAACAAACTGATGGTGACCAGAGGCGAGGCGGGCTTGTGTGGGGGATGGGTTCCACAGGTGATGGGGTTGATGGAGAGCACTTGTGGTCATGAGCCCTGGGTGATGCATGGAAGGTGTTGAATCACTACGTTGTACACCTGAAACTAACACAACACGGTATGTTAACTAACTGGAATTAAAATAAAATTTAACAAAAAATAGGACCGCCTGGCTGCTGTGTTTTCAACAGAGCTGCTCTATCACAGAAGCCACTGGCCAGCCACATGTGGCCACAGAGTGTTTGAAATGTGGCTTGCTAAATTGACATTCGCCATGTATGTATGTATAGAGTGGATGCCAAAGATATGCTCTGGGGACTCCCGGGTGGCTCAGTCGGTTAAGCCTCTGCCTTGGGGTCAGGTCATGATCCCGGGGTCCTGGGATCGAGCCCCGCATCAGGCTCATTGCTCCGCAGGGAGCCTGCTTCTCCCTCTCCCTCTGTTTCTGCCCCCTGCTTGTGCTCTCTCTGTCTTTCTTAAGTAAATAAGATCTTAAAAAAATCCATTAAAAAAAAAGTACTCTGAAAGAAAGAAGGTAAACTACCTCACCAACTATTTTTTTAATTTAATTTTTATTTTTTAAATTTTTTATAAACATATAATGTATTTTTATCCCCAGGGGTACATGTCTGTGAATCGCCAGGTTTACACACTTCACAGCACTAACCATAGCACATACCCTCCCCAATGTCCATTACCCCACCCTCCTCTCCCGATCCCCCTCCCCACAGCAACCCTCAGTTTGTTTTGCCTCACCAACTATTTTAAAGATTTATTTATTTGTTTGAGAGAGAGAGAGCGTGCGAACGAGCAGGAATGGGAAGGACAGAGGGAGAGGGAGAATCGCCAGCAGACTCCCCACTGAGCACAGAGCCTGGCATAGGGCTCCATACCACGCCCCTGAGATCACGACCTGAGCCTAAACCAAGGGTCAGACCTCAACCAACGGTGCCATCCAGGCGTCCCATCATCAACTCTTAAAACGCTGATTACATGTTGAAATGATAGCATTTTAGATATGTTTAAAGTTATTAAAATTAATATTATCCATTTTCTTGGCTATTAGGACATGAGAATCCACACCCATGGCTCATGTTGTATTTCTGCTGGACAGCACCATTCTTTTTTTTTTTTTTCCAGTATACCAAGACATTTATTAGGGATGATAAGGGCATTAAAGTTACATGTGGGAAAAAAATGTCCATATTTTTTAGAATTATATACTGAGATTATGCAAGGTGAAATGATATGGAGTCTTGGATTTATCCAATATACTTAAACAACCATGGCAAAGCACTGACCTCCTGGCTGCTCCCTGAATAAAGCCAATGCACACCTGCTTCAGGATCTTTTACTATCTGGCTTCCTCCCTTTGGAATGTTCTTCCTTCCAGTAACCACATACAATGATTTACTGTGGAAAGCACCATTTTATGTGGTGCAAGGCCAAGGGCAGAAGATGGGAGACAGGAGGCCAGGGACTGGTTCTGGTGGGAGGTGACTGCAGCCCAGTGGGGGGCCAGAGTGGTGGGAGGTGGGATTCTGGGTGTGTGTTTTGTGAAGCTGAGTCAGCGGCTGCACGGGGTGGGGGTGTGGGTGCGGCTTCATAGATGTGTGTGGAATGAGTACTTGGCACAGGCTCTGCCCATGGAGCTGGGGTGGGGAGGAGTGTGGAAAGGGAGATAAGCCCCAGAGACAGAGGCTGGGGGGTGTGGGGTGTGCAAGGTGCAGGCCAGAGGGGAGCTGGGTGTCCGCACGGGGACAGTGTAAGCCCAGGTCTCCTGTGACAGCTGCCTAAGTGAAGCCCAGGCCTTTACTTCCTCAGCTGTACAATGGACGCAGTAGGGCTCAAACTCCCAGAGTGGAAAGTCAAAGGTAAGGTGTGGCAGGACCAAGTGTCCAATCAGTGAGGGGCTCTCATTAGTGAGCTAGGACTCGCGGTCACCCGGGACACATGACTCCACTTCTTCAGTCTGATGGTAGGGTGGGGCGGAGGGGATCTCTGCTTCCTTCCACCACCCCCTTTCAGCTCAGCCTAGTGCTGAGCCTTGCACACAGTAGGTCCTGAATAAAGACAATTGAATAAGCAAGGGAATATTGGGAGGCAGTGGGGTAATGTTTGTTGAATGCACAGCACAAGAACGCTGGATGGAAATCACCCCAGTGTTGATTGAGTAATGAGCGATCCACATCTGTCCAGCTGTGCCCACCCACCACCGCCTAGACCCAGGCCTCCAGCACCTCTCACCCGGAAACCCACAGTAGCCCACTCACTGGTTTCTTTCCTTCCTCTTACCTTCTGCAGCCTTTCTCCACACAACAGCCAGAGGGAGCTTGTAAAAGTACATCAGGGGCACCTGGCTGGCTCAGTCGATAGAGCATGTGACTCTTGATCTCCAGGTTGTGAGTTCAAGCCCCACACCCAGCAGGGCACCTACTTAGACACAGAAACAGTAGCAACAATCAGACTATCCCACCTCCCCCGGTGGAAACCTTCTACAAGTCTCCCCTGCAACCAAAACGCAATTCTGCAACCCTCTGCATGATCTGGCCCTGTGTCCCTGGCCAACTTCAAGTCATAATGCTCTTACTCTCTATGCCTTCTTTCCTGTCCTGGAACTCAAGCCTGTTTCTGCTTCAGGGCCTTTGCACTTGCTGCCTATCAAAATCAGGCGGGTGAACAGATGTGCGTAGCTGGGTGAACGTGAGCCCCCCGTATGCATGGTCTCATCCAGTCCTCACAGGGCTCTTCGGCCATCATCGTCCTGAGGATTCAGACCAGGACATCTGACTCCACGGCCTGTGCTCTCGAATGCGGTGTGATCCGTCCCTGAGACCTAGGTTCTGGTGCGGGTCTGCCAGAGCAGTGACCTTGGACAAATACCCACCTGCCTGCCTTTCTGACTCCAGGCCCGCTGGCTGAGTGTTCCCGACATCCCTGCAGCTCTGCCGATCCGAGGGGTTCTTGGGTGTAAATGCTCCTTTTTTTTTTTTTAAGATTTATTTGGAAGAGAGAGCGAGCGAGCACACTCATTAGTGGGGTGAGGGGCAGAGAGAGAGAGAGACTCTCAAAGCAGACTCCATGCAGAGCCCGGCACGGGGCTCGATTCCGTGACCCTGAGATCATGACCTGCGCTGACACCAAGAGTCACATGCTTAACCGACTGAGCCATTCTCCCGGGAACCTTGCCACCCTGCCCCACCGCACTTACTGTTGGATTATAAATATATAAATATAAATATTAACATCTGCTTTCTCTTATTTCCCTTCTTAATTTAGGTGGGGATTTATGAATTTCATTTGAGGACGGTGAACAGGGTGTGACACCATGGATGACATCAAAGGGGGCTTTCTGTCGTGGGTGGTGACAGGGTCCGAACTGGGGCCTGGGGCACAAGGTAGGGGCCGGGCGCTGGCACACGGGGCTGCTGCTGGCGGCTGGTGTCTATGCCTACACCGGAGAGGGAGTCACGCCGGTGTACACACGGCTGAAAATTCAGGGAGCTGAACCCTGCAGAGGGGATCCCTTGATTGTGTGTAAACCACACTAGTTTAAACAATAATGAGAGGGGCTCCTGGGTGGCTCAGTCTGTGAAGCAGCTGCCTTCGGCTCCCGTCATGATCTCGGGGTCTGGGGATCAAGGCCCGCATCAGGCTCCCTGCTCATCGAGGAGTCTGCTTCTCCCTCTCCCTCTCCCTCTGCACCCCCCACCAGCTTGTGCTCGCTCTCTCTCTCGCTCTCAAATAAATAAAATCCTTAACAAAAAATAAAGGGGGAGGATAGATGTGAAATAAATAAATAAAAGGCACGGAAAGAAGGGCCTTGGCACAGGAGGCAAGGGCTGGGCTTGCAGCCTGCGCGGCACCCTTGGCCTGCCTCACCCCTGACACTCTCATCTCCAGCACCTCCTCCCTGCCCCCACCTCCCGAGGTCCCTTCGCCTGTCCTGCCCCTCGCCTTGGACACAGGCTGCTTGCAGTGGTGTTTGTTGAACGAAGAAGCGCCCACTCAGCTCAGAGGGAGGGGCGGGGGCTGAGGCTCCTTCTTTTAACCAGGAGAACATGCACATTCAGGATCTGCAAGTCCAGAGGAGGGAGAGGGGGAAGCGCCGTGTCCCCAGAGCACTGCCCACGCCAGGTGCTCCCGGGGTCCTGCTCGCAGGTCAGCTCAGGTAATCGTACCCTGGAAGCTGGTACCTGGGTGGCACTGGGTTAGAGGTGCGGACCGGAGCCCACCAGAGCGGGGCCCAGAGCCGGGGCTGCACCCAGGTCTGCCTGCCTCCAGAGCCCAAGCCTTGGCCCTCACTTTCCCTGCTGCGTCTTGCTCAAGTAGAAGCTGAGAAACGAGACGACGGCTCCGCCCCAGTGTCCTGAGGCTTCCTTACCTCTCTGTGCCGGGTCCTCAAATGTCTAGTCTTTATTTTAATTAATTAATTAATTAATTTATTTATTTATTTGATAGAGAGTGCAGAAGCAAGCAGAGCGGCGGGCAGAGGGAAGGGGAGAAGCAGGCTCTCCACTGAGCTGGGAACCTGATGCCAGGCTTGATCCCAGGACCCTTGAGCCGAAGGCAGCCACTTAACCAACTGAGCCACCCAGACGCCCCAATGTCTAGTCTTTAAATTTGATTTCCTGGGGCGCCTGGGTGGCGCAGTGGGTTAAAGCCTCTGCTTTCGGCTCAGGTCGTGATCCCAGAGTCCTGGGATCGAGCCCCGCATCAGGCTCTCTGCTCCTCAGAGAACCTGCTTCCTCCTCTCTCTCCCTGTCTGCCTCTCTTGCCTACTTGTAATCTCTGTCTGTCAAATAAATAAAAAAATAAAATAAAATCTTTAAATTTGATTTCCTTATCAGCCAAGATATAGATACCATCTGACCTTCGGTTGCCGCGTTCTCAAAACACGCTTTTCCATGAAAGCAGGTGAGACCACAGTCAGACCACAGCACCTCCTGACTATATGTGATAATACACTGTTCTGGGTAGGTCAGCTGTGGTTGAGAGGAAAGCAGGGCCGGGATCCAGGGAGATCTGTGGTCTCGTGGGCCCCGATTTTGATTCTCTGTGAACTCCTGGCTCTTAGGACCCACCTCGGAAAGAGTGAGGCCAGCCAGGCATGAGGCCTCCTGGGACCCACGTCCCTGTGCTTCCCAGAGCCGCAGGAGCCTAGGAGACCCAGAGGGTACATGGGGGGAGAGAGAGAATGTTGGTAAACTTTTCCAAGCGATTTCCCAGTGGCCTGCTGCTTCTCTGGGCTCTGTCTCCCAAGGGTGCAAAGCCCTGGGGAGGGGGCTGTGGGTGACTGGAGCCTGGCAACTTCCAAGCAAACTACGTGTCCCTTAGGGCTCCTTCCCAGGAGGACTCTTGACCCCAGAGCCTCACTTTCCAGTCCTTTCCCTCAGGAACTTGTCCCTTCCTGGGCCGGGGCCCAGGTTGCTGGGCAGAGGCCACCAAACACCCTGGGGACCAAGGGAAACTTAGAGAAAGCCCCGAGGTCTGCTGCTCTAGGGCCCCGGTTGCCAGGCCCTTCCACTCCAGGACTGGAGCTGAACTCCCCATGCTCCTGAAGGGTGGGGGCTCCCCCGGGGCCATGAGTGGCCTGGGTGGAAGATAAATATGGCGGAGTTAAAGCAGGCAGGAGGGATCTTACAGGAGCAGCCTACGGGTGCCTCCTACACACAGAGCAAAGTCCCTAACCTCAGGGAACCAATAGCCAGGAAGTGGGCCAATGACAAATAAAATGTCCTCCAAAAGCGATCAGAGCTGTGGTGACAGTCATCACAGTGGCTTGGCAAAAATTGATGAGGTGGGGGAATAGGCAGTAGGGTGACCAGGGACGGCCTCTCTGAGCAGGGGTGCTTCCGCAGGCCTGACAGAGGGACAGAGGCCCCAGGCAAGTGCAAAGGCCCTGAGGCAGGAAGTGCTGGAGGAGTTCCGGGTGAAGGAAGATGGCCAGAGTGTCAGTGCACAGAGGTCGGGGTTGAGGTCAGCAGAGCCTGTGTCATGCTGGGCCAGGCTGGCCCTGGGCGCAAGATGACTATTATTTTAATTGTCAGAGAAGCCACTGGAAGGTTTTAGCAGAGGATTGATTTGACCGTCTCAGTATTTGGAGAACATTGTCCTGGAGGCTACAAGGGGAACAGGTTGGGGGAGCTAGTGAGGGAGACCTGTTAGGGTAAAGGATGGACTGGGGGTGGGGGTCTCTGAAGACCCTCGAGGTCCTTTAAGTGCTTGGGACAATGCTTGAGTTTCCACTTCAGTCTTCATGGCAACAAAAGGGCGACCTGCTGAGGCATTTGCAACTGGGATTTACCTTGCTTTATAATTTACCCCGTGTGGCTGCTGTGGGGTTAGATGGGGGCCAAAAAATAGTTCTGCTTTCCAGAATGTGGGGAACAAGAAGGGATGGGACTCCACCTCTGGCCAGGGAAGGCCAGGCCGATGCCTGGCAGCTAGTCAGAGGCACCACGGCTGGCCTCACCCCCGGGGACAAAGCCCAGTGGAGAGTGCAGGGGAGGTTGCTTTCCCCATTGGCCCTTGGGATGAAAAGTAGGCACTTACCGGGAGCTAGTGTATGAGGTGGGAGCTTGCCACTATGATCACTATCCAACTGATAGTAATCCTCTCCGCAGGATGCACTCGGCGCAACAGCTTGTCCCCGCCTGTCTCTGGACTGTCACCAGAATGACCCAGTCTCTCACCGCCAGTGGGCAAGAAAAACCCAGCTGTAAGTTCTAAAGAGAAAGATCTCAAGTTGGGTCTGGTGAAAGGTGGAAGAATAGCTTGGGGGGGGTGCGTGGAAAAGGTTGAGAAAGGTGAAGCTGTAGGCCAAGACTTCACTTTTCCAAAGGCTCTGGAAAAATTGGGATAAAATAACGAAGATGGAGAAGAAGCCCCTTACACGTGCTTAAAATTCAAACTCTGGGCTTCCCCCTTCATGTGGCTGGATGGTGCTGCCAAGGTGGGAACTCCAGGAGAGCATGGAAGGGTCGGCGGCCCTGAAATCTTCTGGCGAAAGAAAGCCGAGGGTCAGTAATGGCTCAGGGCAGCATCAAGGTGAAGAGTGTGGGTTTGGAGTAAGCGCCCCGAGTCTGCAGAGCTGCTTGATCAGGAACACCCATGGAGACAAGACCTCGAGTGCAAGTGGTGATTTAGGGGTGACCTCAGGGAGCAGCAGCAGGACAGTGGGGAATCGGGGGGCAGGGAGGGAATGCCATCCAGAGTGGGTTTTTGAGCAGCTGGAGCTCATCCCTCTGGGGAGATCTGGGCATGAGTGTACAGCGTGTCCCCGAGGGTGGGGGGCAGCTGGGATGTTGATACCCCGACTCTCACCACCATGGGTGGAAGGCTGCTCGGAGGGCTGTTAGCTCGGCAGCACCCAGGCCGGCTGTGTGCATGGGCAGCGTCCTCTCGGATGACCAGATGCAGCAATCTCTCGGATGACCAGAGAAAGACCCCCGGCAAAGAGACAGAGCTGCTGGCTGTTGGAAGTCATGCCTTCGGGCACTGAAGTGATTTGGGGTAGGTTATGGGCGGTGCATCTCAGTGTCCCCTGTGGTGAGTCCCTTGGCCCAAGCCTCTGTTGCTTCCCCTATAAAATTAGAAAACGAAGAGCAACCGTGTTTCTACAAAATCAGTACAGAGCGCTGTCTTCTGGGGTGATTGTGAGGCTTAATGAGAGAATGCTGTACAGCGCTGGCTTCTGCGTTCGGCACACAGCACGTGCTCTGTGTTGGGTTCTGCATTCCTGGAGGTGACGGGTATTTGCCGAACGTCTCCCGGTGCCAGGCCCTGGGCCCGCAGGTACAGCGACAATGTGTACCCAGCTGCCTGCTCCTGTGCCCTACTGTGGAGCTCAGAACCTCACGAGGAAGACTGACAAGGTAGGCTGGAGAAGGACAGGTGTGACAGGGCCACAGGAGGGCAAGGTGGGTTGGCATGGGAGCCCCAAAGCCTCCGTTAAACTTGAGGAAGGTGCCATGTTGGAGACCCCCACACTCACCCCAGTGTCTCCCACGAATCCAACATGGCCCATTTTTGAGGTTATTTAGCATGATTTGATAGTTATCTAGTTGTATTCATAGGAGGAGCTGAGCCTAGGGTCCTCTGGCTCAGCTGCCGCCATCTTGTCCTCCCCTCCCCACCAGGGCCCTGTTTTGGGCCAAGCAGCTTTTAGTTTGTGCTTCAGGACCAAGTGGTAAGAGAAATACAAATCTCAAAACCCTAGATTTTCCCTGGTGCAGGGATGGGTTTGCGCTGTGAGGGAAATGAAGGCCTGAGCCAGACTGTGGGCAGATTAGTCTCTTGGCTAAGATAACTTCCCTCTCCTTCCTCCTCTGCTTCCCTCACTAAGGGTTGGTCTCAGATGTGAAATGAGAGGTGGTGGAATTGCAGCTGACATGTGGACACTGGCCTGCTGCCCCTCAACACCCAGCATCGTGGGCCTACAGGGGCAGGGCCTCTAGCCTCCAGTCCCTAAGTTCTCTGGCCCCTGGAGCCCACTTGGGCTGAGGGCCAGGCAGGCCAAGGGTGGCTGAGGAGTCAGCACTCCCTGTGAGCAGCTCGTCCTTCTAGGGCATAAACCTGGCATTCTCACGATTCCCTGGGTTCCCAGCAGGTGCCCGCCCCACCTCAGTCACCTGCACAATGACACACCCTCTAAGGCCTCACATCCCTTCACATCCCTATTCCCCTGGTGTGCCTCTGAGCATTACCTCCTAAATATTCACTTGCCCACTTGGCCCGGGATCCTTGTCTTGGGATTTCCTTGGGGGTGGTGGACCCAGGCTAAAAGTAACCAGGAAAGGGGACACTAACTTGGCTTTGTCCCCCCAGTTCCTTCATTCTCCTCATGCCTTTCCTCCGTCAGCCGCACAAGACCCGTGTGAGGCCCCAAACGAGTCAAGTTATGCTCAGTGAGGCTCTTCACACCTTCACCCACACCGTGCCCTCTCCCTGGATTGTCTTGCCCCTTTCCTTTCCTTGGCAAACTTCATGGATCTGCTTGCTTCTAGAAGCCTTGTTCTTCTGTGTCTGACTGACTTCACTCAGCGTAATGTTTTCAAGGCACATACGTAGTGTAGCACGCGGCAGAATTTAACTTTTTGTAGGACTAATGTTCCCTTGTATGTAGAGAGAGAGAGAGAGGGTGTACATGAGCAGGGGGAGGGGCCCAGGTTGAAGCAGACTCCCGGGTGAGGGGGGAACCCAAAGCGGGACTCGATCCCAGCACTCCGGCATCATGACCTGAGCTGAAGGCAGACCCTTAACTGACTGAGCCACGCAGGCGCCCCTGGACTCGCTTACTTTTTAAACTCAGCTCTGTCCTCAGCAGCATTATCCGTGAAAGCAAGAGTTGGATAGGACATTTTGTTTTGAATACTCATGAAAATAAATCTATAACGACAAAGCAAGAAAATAAAGGGGTGTCCAGGACCCCTGGAGGGATCCCGCCAGCCGCTAGGGCTTCTCCTGCCCCTCTGAGCCTTTACGGGACAAAAGCAAGCTTCCCCCATGGCCAGTCTCCAGTCCTCACCAGAGCGGGTGTCTTGTTCGAAATGGTTTGCTGATGGCTTTAGGCCTGAGGCTCAGAGTCTCCTTTGGCGGGAAAGATCCAGAGCTGTGTGTCTTCAACAACCCAGCATTCCGGGAACTCACGTCTGGACCCACCTGTGCTGGGACTTGGGGTTCGGCGTGTGTGCGCGGAGCCCCGTTACATCATCACCGCCCCGCCCGCCCCCCTTCCGCCTTCCCCGAGCCTGACAAGTCAGTGCTCCCCAGTCTGACCCCCAGCGGCCAGCCCCCGGGGTCCTAGGCCTGCAGGCTTTCCCTGGGCACAGGAGCCCATGTTGCCAACCATGGAGCAGACCGAAACGCCCGAGAATTAATGGCCCCAGATGGCTGCCCCCCAGGACTGAGCCCCAGCCGCCCTCAGGGGGAACACGCCTGACAACACACCCTTTAGTGGCTGCTGTCCCCTCCCTGTCAATGTCCCCCCTTTCCCAGGGGATGTCCCGAGACCCTCCCCTAAGTGAACAACTTACACTGAAACCCGGGTCTCAGTCTGTGCGTCTGGGGGGACGCACGCTAGCGCCCCGGAAAACAGCCCATTTCAGCGGGGTCTCCACGCCCAAGAAACACGGGTTTTTCTTCCCGGTGGCTTGCGGTGCTGCGATTGGGGTAGAGTTGGGGGAGGACCCGAAGCGGGCTGGCTTTCTGGCGGTCTGTTTTCCGCAGGGGTTACCCCAACTGGATAGAGCTTCTCGAAGAAGTGGAAACATGGTAATTAACATATGAAATCCTTACTTCTGATGTTATTAAATCTGTTACGCTTTTACAGCGCGGAGCATATTGAAAAGGCAAATTAAAATGTTATGTGTTAATAAGCTTGGATTAAATTGGGTTTTGAGAACCCGGGGAGGCGGAGTTAGTCCCACACGGACGCTGGGTAAGGGTGTTCAAGGAGCCTTTTCCTCCCGGAGAAGCTACTGCCTCTGAAATTACTCGAGAAGACACAGGATCTTAAGAGCATCCTTCCCCGTCTGAACTTATAGGATTTGTAAGTGTGTTTCTGTCGAGTGTATGTTTAGAGGTGGGTGTCTCTACACTTCAGTCCCCTGACAGGAGTGTGGAGAAAGAAAGGGGGAAATTAAGAAAGCTCTTGAGGGGCGCCTGGGTGGCTCCGTGGGTTAAGCCTCTGCCTTCCGCTGGGGTCATGATCTCAGGGTCCTGGGATCGAGCCCCACATCAGGCTCCCTGCTCGGTGGGGAGCCTGCTTCCCCCTCTCCCTCTATCTGCCTTTCTGCCTGCTTGTGATGTCTCTCTCTGTCAAATAAATAAATAAAATCTTAAAAAAAAAAAAAAAGGAAAGGAAAGCTCTTGAAAGGAAGGGGGAAAAAAAAACAACCTACCCACTTTCTGCAGAGTAAGTGCTGAGAGCTGGATTCACAGAGGTGAGGCTTTGCCCTCCATCCCACAAGCTCTGGGTGACTGGTGTCCCAAGCTCGGGGGACTTGAGTGAGCAAGCTTGGTCCAGGATAGGGCTGTGTTGTCCCCGGCCCTTGGAAGGACGACATGTGGAGAGCCTCAGTCAGAGGGACTCAGGGCAGAAGCCCGAAGACTGCTCTCTCTCAGCAAGGTCCCCTAGGACACTCTGGCCAGGCCCAGCGACTTCTTCACAATCGTCATCCCATTTCTCATGTGCTTGGATGTCTCTCTACCTTGGTCTCACCTCCCTGTTCTGTGGCTTCTCCTCAGTGCCCCTCATCCAGTGCCCGTCCTCCCCTAACCTTGCCCCTGAGTCCCTGGGTGACCCTCTG